>JAQMCX010000055.1:4754245-4766121 GCA_029814765.1 Acanthurus leucopareius | reverse complement strand
TTTTTTTTTTATATTTTTTTGTATTTTTTATATACAAATAAAATCTCACTCTCACTCTCACACACACACACACACACACACACACACACACACACACATATATATATATATATATATATATATAGATATATGTATACACACACACACACACACACATATATATATATATATATTTAGATATATGTACACACACACATTTTTTTCCTCTTCTTTCTTTAACTTTGCTTTAACTCTGCTTTTCTAGATTTTCAATGTTTCAGACAGACTCACAGCCAGACAGTTGTAGGTAAAGAAGCTAGTGACACGCAGGCCTCCTTTAATGGGGTCAGGTTTGGCCTCAGATCCCGGAAACAACGACTTTAGATGTGGAGCTTGAGTGTGAGACAGCTCAGTCTTGGGCTGAGGGCCAATGTACAGGTTCTGGGTCTGAAAAGCTGTGAGTCGCCGTAGGCTGTAGCTGACCTTGGAGGGAAGGCATGAGACAGTTTTATCATCTTAAACTGAGGTTTTAATTAAAACAACCCCGGTGTTGTAATCAGTAGCAAAATAAAAACAATACTCTAAAGAAAAACTAAAACTAGATCAAAACAAAACTGTCTTGTTACAAAACTAATTCTAGGTTTTAGCGAGGTATCAAGTTAATGTAATGTCATTTTGCAACACAAGGTTTCACAATCAAAAGGAAAGTTGTAGCCCCATCATGTGACACATACAAAGAATAAACATTCAAATATTTCAACAATAATCACTTAGAAGCACTTTTTGTAAATGTGAATCATAGGTAACGACATACATGTGACACTTGAGTCCTGGTACTAAACCCAAACATATCTACAGTTAGACTAAATACTAAATTTAAATGAAACCTTATTATATTATTACCAAGGTAATAAAAGTTTTGAATTCTAGCCCACATTTTATGTTAGGAATACTACAATAAAATACAGGCCAAAATTCTGAACTTTTATTCCCTTAGTAAGTTGTGCACAAACAGTATCAAAAGAGTCCAAAAGAGTCCAAAAGAGTGTATTAATGAAATTGTAAACTGATGAATGAGTATCTGAATCAAAGGAAGTGTCTGGAAAATATAAATGAACAACAAAACATAAATACACAAATATTTCACACAAACTGTACGTACTCAAGGTTTGAGACTTCATAAAACTTTCACTTTCTTTTTTTAATTTAATTAATATTTTTTTCTCCCCTGTTTTTTAACTTATTAATTACATTATTTAATTTTCCTTGTTTAATTACTGATGGTATATTTTTTAAAACTTATTAATAACTGTGCAAAAAAAGGGTCAAGTCTAAATCAGATTCAGTGAAGTAGTGTCATTTATCTTGAGTACTTGTATGTGCTACTTTGTTGTTTGTGCATTATACTGTAAATATCAGGTCAGCACTGCATCAGTACCTCAGTGTAGAGCAGGAAGCGGGCGAGGCCTTCACTCAGTTTCTCCATGACTTTGCGGGACACCCCCTGGACTGATGGTCCCCCCATCGTGCCTTGTCCCAGTTGGGCCAACAGGAGGCGCTCCCACTCAGCCCTAAAGGTAAGAGCTGCGGACAGTGCCTTCAGGGCCTCTTCTGGCTCTCGCAACTCAAGCTCCAGCCAGCCGTCCACCACCAGACGGGTACAGTCAGCGTTGCTGTCCACAGAGTTTGCTACCAGCAGCAGAGCCTAGTAAGTACATGCAGAAACAGAGAAGTGATGCTAATGCATGATGTGTGAATGGACGAGAGCATGAAACTGTAAAATGGCAAAAGAATTATTCTTATTCTATATTCTGTATAATCAGGAAAAAATTCCGGAATATAAACTTTTTTTTAACTCTGGAAAACCAAAAAATAACAAAATATCCCCTCAATTAAAAAAAAACCCCCAAAACAACAGGAAAACCCTGTAACTCATGTCTTTGACTAAAAGTATTACTGGGAACACGTGTATCAATAATATGAAACAGTGAATTGATAATGAATCATACTGTTTGACTCTTTGTCATATTTCTAGACCTAAATAAATAATTAGATCAATTTAAAAACTGGTTCATACAAGTTTACCAACACTATGAGGGGTGACTGATAAGTTTGTGGCCTGAGGCAGACAGAGATGAGTTATACAGCTTTTCTTACATGCACATGTAGGTCAACTCTTCCAGTCATTAAAAAGAAGTCTTAATTTTATAACATCTGTGGTATTTCTCTTTGAGAAAATGGAAACCATCAGCCTTTATGCAATCATCTGCTACCTCCGTCTCAAGGACTCACCCAGGGAGGTCCAAGAAGACATGTTAGCGACACTACATACTGCACTACAACATGGTGAAGATGTGGGCTGCTAAACTCAAATGTTGCAGAGAGAGATGACTTCAAGAAGGCCCATGTTGTCCATTGTCTGATGTAGTGCTGATTTTCAATTTGTAACTATCTGACACAGAAATACTATGAAAGTAATTAACCTTTTTCTGCTCACAACTCGAAGAATTGAAAAGCACATGCATGTAATGAGAGCTATATGACTTATCTTCTTCAACCTATGGCCAAAAAACTGGCCAATCATCACATAAATGTCATATTACTTTGAAGTAATACAGGACTTTATCAGGGTTAATCCAATATTATTAAAACATTTGGCAATTTGTGGTAACAACAGGGACACCCAACGTCTGATACTAACTTGCAGCGCAGGAACCCGAACACAATTGGTCAAATATGGCTTGTTGGTCTCCAACAGAGTGACGAAGGCTAGCAGCTGGTGTCTGCTGCTGTCAGTCCTATCAGGTCCTTCAGGCAGAAGGAGAGACAGATAAGATATGATAGGATACATGCACAGTAATACGAGTGAGAGACAACAAAAAGGCTTCAACAGTGGATAAGGTAGGTGAAGAATGGAGTGCATTATTTTCTATAGAGTTGTTTTACTATAAACAAATGAGACCGCTGTTAAGAAAAGTTTAAACCACTGATTTTCAAGTGCAAAACAAACAGGCAGAATTATCAAATGTTAAGGAAAAATCTATTTTGGAAATTGGCCTGAATTTAAAGACATATCATCATAAACAACTGAGGTCAGTGCAAGAGATGATATCTTTTCCAGATTTAAATTTTTCAGAAAAAAGAACTTTTAGTAAGAAGCTGATTAGTAGCTTTAAACTTATTTAGAGACAAGGTGTTAATTGTTAGTGAATTGTCTCCTCTTTCGGTGGACTTAAAAATATGTTGCCAAGTTTCATCTGTTTATGTAATTTAGAGGGTTTGTTTTTTGTCCTTATGAACAGTAAATTTATAGAAATTATGACTCTGTCCTTGATTCATTTATATACTTTAGTTGTGCTGCTTAAGTTAAAAAAACACCACTTAAGCTAAGAAAATTTTACAACTAGTATGGACAATTAGCTAATTCTTTAAGGTTGTCAATTATTTAATGACTGAACAAATCTAGATGTAATGCCTGGATGGAAGTTGTTACAGAAGTTTACCCATTTCTCTGGTGTCATTCTCAGGCACGTGTAACACCTCAGGGTCACTTGCAAAAACGCTGGTTGGGTGGATGACCACTCCCTGCTTATTCTTAGTGTGAAACACCTACACAATGTGAAAAGCAAAGTTGAAGTTGAACATTTCTCTCTATATCATTTTTTAAGTTGCTGTTGAAACAATTGATTTACAGATACAAGTCATTCTCTTTCATGGGAAAATCACAAACTGGGGTGGGTGCAGCAGCAGGCCTGACCTGCTCAGAGTCCTTGCGGGTGGAGTTATGCTCATCAGGCAGTGCCAGCTGAGGGTAGAGGCCTCTGCAAAGCAGCAGCTTGAGTAAAGCCTGGTGGCGGGAGGGCAAATCCTGACTGGAGCTGACCGCCTCTTGCAGCTCTAACACATTGTGACGCAACTTGAACTTCACTTCCTGTTACAGCAAGAAAAGCACCACAGTGACATCACTCAGAGTGTAACTACTGCAAACAAACACAAGGACAAAAACACTTTGCTTTTTTAGCAACTCTTTCACTGTACTCTGAGTTCACCTGTATGTCCATGTTCTGTGCTGATCCCTCCTTGTTCTTCTTGCCTCTGCCTGCTTCCTCCGTGTCTGATCCTGAGGAGAACTCTCCTTCCTGTCCTTCGTCCATCCTCAGCACTTTACGCTTGCTGCTCTCCTGCTGCTCATGATGTCTCTTCAGCTGATGCAGCTTCCTCCTCTCTGTTAGCCTCTCCCGACGCTGCCCGCGGTCACCTCCAGAGGCAGTGCTGTCATCTGATCCCATCAAGCCATGGCTTTTCAGCAAGTCCTGTTAACCAGAGAGAAAGCTCATTTTGTGAAATCATATTCACACGTGAGAAATTTAATTCATGAAAAGATTTCTCTGTGGGATTTGCTGTGTCAGCAGCTTGCCTTGAACTGCCTACGCAGGTTGACCATCTCATATAGTCGCTGCTCCTCCAGGCCTCTCCTCCTGCACCACTTCCTTGAGCCACCACCTCTCTCTCCTTTTATCTGTTGAGCTCAAAGATAAACAGGTTTATGTTTAATGAAGACTGTCTTACATCCCATCTCCTGCAGGGTTAAATTATATCTTACAAAATAGCCACTGTCAAATTGTGTTTCTTTTATTGACCTCCACCCAGGCATTGAAGGTGTTGAGCAGGGTAAAGGGGTCTCCCTGGTTGCTGTGCAGGGGCTGGCGAGCAGTGGCACAGTCTGGATTGTGCTGTGAGCTGCGCAGGAAAGGTGACTGAACACTGAGGGCTGCTGCCACCGTCAACACCGGTTCCACCAGGTTAAACAGAGAACCAAGCACCAGCATCTTCCCTGAATGAACACAAACGCAAACACAAACTTTTCCAAATCTAACTACTGATAAAAGCTGCTCTTGTATGCGTAATACTTTTAAACTCAGAGTGTCATTGCATAGTTAATAACAATATTCTAAATAATTGATAAGTGAAAGAGAACAAGTCAGTGCTACAGAGTTGAGGTTTTTGCAACCATTTACCAATGCACTGTGTTCACACTTTAGCTTTATGAAAAAAAAAAAACTTAAATACACAGAAAGAAAAAGTTAAAAAACTAACAAACTAGGGTTTGGTGTAGGGAATCTTACCTATAACCACATCCACAGGCAGCTGTGCCAGCAAGCTACCAATAGAGGTCAATTCATTGCGACTGTCTAGTGCCCCCTGCTCTTTCAGATAAGTAACTGCAGTCTGAATGCTGGAAGCTGGAGGTGGATCAATGAAGACAAAGGAAAGTGGATCTCCAAGACCCATGCTCTTCATCTGCAGGAACCAAATGGCATAAATAAAGCTATAGTCGCTACGGTAATTGAAGATTTTAAAAGAAGAATTGCTGGCCTGCTGTCTGTAAGATGATGTTACCTGAAGAATGAGGGAGTCCAGAGCCACTCTGTGGATTTCTGGCACAGGATAAGGTGCGAAGGCATCATAGTCAGACTCAGCGTACAGGCGGTAACATACTCCCGGGCCTGTGCGACCAGCTCGGCCTTTTCTCTGTTCAGAGCTGGCTCTGCTGATCCAGAATTCCTGTAGACGTTGCATCTTTGCTTTTGGATCAAAACTCATTTCCTTTACCTTCCCTATGAAACAATAAATAAGAAAATCTATCATATTATTGTTTTTCAATATACAGGCCATGTGATAGTGTTTGCTGAAGTTTACTATTTAATTTCTTTGAAGTGAGAGGAAAAATTTTTTCCATCAAAGTGTTAGTGTGCCATATTTAGAAACTTTCAAATCTTGGGGATTAACACTTGAGTTAACACCAAGTTCGTGATTTGAACAATGTTTGGCTACACAAAATTAAGTTTGTAAGGATGGCACAGGAAATTTTAAAAAGTTGATCCCAGCCATGAATGTGTGACTGGCTCCATACCTGAGTCTACAACAAAACGCACTCCATCTATTGTGACTGAGGTCTCAGCGATGTTGGTGGAAATTATGCACTTTCTCACCCCAGGAGGAGCAATGTCAAACACCTAAAGGATAACATGAAGACAGAGAATTAGAACTGATAAACCACAGCTAATGTCTCAGATTCAAACATCATATGAAAATTCTTATCCAAACAAGGTCAACTGTGCCTTATCCTGCTGGGCCAGTGAGAGGGTGCTGTGCAGTGGTAAAACTATCCAGCGACGTGTGTGTGTGGCATAAATCTGACAGGCCTCCTGGATGGTGGAGATCTCTGCCAGGCCACTGAGAAAGAGGAGCAAGTCACCGCGCTCCTCCGGAGGGTAACGCTGATCGATGCCCTGCAGGATGCGCAGATATGGTCTTGGATCCAGTTTCTCTGAACGTGACGGCTGCTCCTCAGGTGGAATAGGCTGGTATATCACCTTAAAGGAAACAGAAAAAATGTTTGATCTTATTGAGAAGAAAATACTTAAACCACAAAACACTAAAAATGTCCGTTCTGGAACATGATTCTCCATTTTAATGCTTCAAATTTATATTTCAGTTGCCAATTTATTTTTGAAATAGAGATCAACAACTAAACTACAACAAATATGATAAACTATAAAACTGATACACAATATAGTACTTTGTTTTGAAGTGTTTTAGTCATTGTGTGTTTTATCATCAAGAATATACTACCTAGAAATAACAGATGCCTATTACTGTTAAAACAGTTAAAGGTGATGGACAGTGTTTCTCAGATTTCAAACTTGAAGTTTAAGGATGCTATTTTAATTCTATTGTTTTGTGTATTATAGAGGACTACACGCTTAAATGTGTGTGCTGCAGCAGGATGAATAAATTATATTGTATTTTGTACATTATAATTTCCTTTGTGGATGCATAAATAATATATAACCAAGCTTGGACCAGCACTTGACAGTTTCAGTACATTTGTCTTTAAGTTCGCCTATGCTTGGCCTTGAAAACTAACTTCTTTTAGAGAAATACTACTTATATCTGACATCATTACTGTCCTTGACTCACCTGTATAGGAAACAGCCTGCCTGGCACCTGCAGCACAGGAGCATTGCTAAAATAGTCAGAGAAAAGTTTAATGTTGATGGTGGCTGACATGAGGATGAGACGCAGGTCTGGACGGTCAGCAACCAGAGAGCGCAGGACCCCAAGTAGGAAGTCACAGTGGAGGTGTCTCTCGTGGACCTCATCCACAATCACGACCTGGTACTGAGCTAGCGTCCTGTCCTGCTGGATCTGTCGGAGTAGCAGCCCCTCAGTCAGGAACAGCAGTTTGGTGGCCGTGGTCCGGGTGGTCTCAAAGCGTATCTGGTGCCCCACCTGCAAACAAATACTGCATTTTATGAGCTCAACTGCAGGTTTTCTTCTTCAAGCTATACATTTAGATTAAAATCAGTGCTACACACAAACCAAGAGAATACATTTAATACTGTCAACTGATAATCATTTTCAATTTCAAATACTTACACATTATTTAAATGAACCAACTGGGTAAGAACTGTTTTTAAGCATTCATTACAAACCTTTGAGCCAAACTGATTGAGACTCTCAAAGCTGACTCTCTTTGCGAGGGAAATACAGGCAATACGTCGAGGCTGAGTGCAGGCTATGTGGCTGAAGCCAGCTGAAAGTAGATACTGAGGTACTTGAGTGGATTTCCCACAGCCTGTGTCCCCTGCCACCACAACTACAGGGTGGCGTCGAACCAGCTCCACTATCCTATCCCGGTACTGGAAGATTGGCAGGTTCTTCTGCTCACGACGAAGCTTGGCCAGTTTGGTAAAACCCTGTCTCTGGCTGAAGTCAAGGAAGTGAAGGAGAGCCAGGCGGCAGTCTGCGATCTCCTGACTACCTGGACCGGATGATCTCTGCCTGTTTCGGTGCTCTGACTTTCCAAGACGCTCCTCAATGTCCCTGGTACACACAGACACATTAATCCGGTAGCGAGCATCATACTCCTTAGGAAGACCAAGGTCTACCTTTCCAGCGCCAGTCTTTCTCCGATCTCCTCCTTCTTCTCTGTCCTCCTTTCGACTTGCTCCTGATCCAGACATGTCCCTTTTTGTCTTAAACCTCTGGAAGCGGTCAAAAAAAGCCCAGAACTCTTTGTGCTCCTGGCTGCCAGCCTGGATGTAGTCATGTTGGCGGAAAAAGATCTCGTCCAGCTGGGCACGGCATATCGGACTGTCCCAGTCCCATCTCCGGCTCTCTCTCCTCCCGTCTGAATCCATATTCGCTTCGTCCACCGAGTTTACACACTACCTACAATTAAAGTCCACATGTTTACGGATTTGCAAACATTTGACTTCTCGCTAACAAAAATAGTACAGACTGGTGTTAGCTAACATCGTCCCACCCATTTTGTAAATGACCTAAACCTCTGAATTTATGTGTCAGACGGACGGTCAGGGAGCAAAGGGAATTGAGATAGTTACATTGCTGCATCTGACGTTTTTTATAATAATTTGTTGCGGCTAAAACAACATAATTGCTGATGAATAAACACTCAAATACTGCTGCAACTGCTGCAAAGACTAGGGGAACAATAATACGACGGGACCATTTCCGCTCCATTCTTAAACGTCTTCCGCAAACAGTAGATACGTTTTTGTTCCGAAGTAAAAAAAAAGTTAGGGATGAAAATCAGTCAGATAACCAAAATCAGCATCATCACCGTGAGTAGAAAAAATATGTCAATAGGAAGCTGTACAAGTCAAGCGACTCACCTTAAAAGATTTACTATGGAAATGGAAGAATGTGACCGAAACACTATCCTCTTCATGAACTGCCCTTAGTGACAAACACTTTTTAAAGACAGAATGCTGACTTTTATATAACGTTAGTTAAGAAAAACAACCCAAAATATCTGTCAGATGTGAACTACACTGAGTAAAACTTTTAAACCAATTTCTATCTGTGCATCTGAATGTACATCACATATGGTGCAAATCTCCCTCCAGTCTCAACAGTTTTTGGCTCTGAAAACACATCAATCGATTGGATGAATATAAAGCAATTATTGAACAAAGAGCTGTAACAGACATAAAGCAAAGCATTTCAGAAATTGCTGATGAAATGTATGAGTGCATGAGAACAGAAACGCAAAGAATTAGAGGTTTTATTAGAAGCATTTTATTTTCAAAACATCTGCTATAAAACACACATTAGCACAGATTTTAGGCAAATTAAGCTGAAGGGACTGACTACTGTGCTAAATGGCAGAGAGGTCATATTAGCATGTTAAAACATTAAAAGCTGAATTCAAATAAAACCTACTGTACTGTGTGAAAGATCAAAACACAGTTCACATCTATTTAAATGAAAAACCTTCCATGCTAACAATCATATTAACTTTTCAGGGATTTCTGCTGGACTAAAATCAACAATAAAATGCAGTGTTGCAGAGTTACCAAGCCATAGGAGGTAGGATGCAATGACCTTGCTGTCATTTTGTTTTTAATTTAAAAAAAACTACAAAAAAGACAACAAGAAAGTGTGTGGTAAGATTCTGATGGTGACTACCGATAAAACACAGGACAACAGAGTTAAATATGCACATTTCCTTTGTGTGCAAGAGTAACAACTAAGCTTAAAATCTATTTCATGTGAGGCACATAACATTGTTCTCCATTAAAACATGCAAAAACAACAGCAAAACACACACAAAAATAAAACATATATTTACATTTCATAAACCCCAACCTTATAAAATCACAGTAGACATAAAATGTATTGCAAATGTCTTCAAGAAAACAGTGCATTTTCCACTGTAGTTACGACTTACTCAAGTCAACCGCATCAGCCAGAAAGTCAGTCAGTGTTTAACTGATGCAAAAAAAATTCATCTTGTGATAAATGTTTTCAGCCTGTGATCGTGCCCTTATCTCTGGGCCTGTTTGATCATTTTGTGGTGGTTTACGCTCCTGTCTTTTCTTTGATCCAGCCTCGGAATTTGGTCACTGTTGTGTAGATGCCAGGTTTGTTTCTGCGGGCACAGCCATCACCCCAACTGACCACTCCTGCCAGGAACATACGACTGCCGGACGGACTGGACAGAGGACCACCAGAGTCCCCCTGTCAGACACAATAACACAAGGACATACACAGGTACAGGTGTTAGCTTGGATTGACTGGCACTGGAAAGGGCCATGTGGGGCATATTTGCTACATCAACATTTTTTCTTGCTGCTGTCTTTGCCAACCTCTCCTTTAGTTCTCCATTTTTAAAATCCTCCAACCTCTCCTTTAGTTCTCCATTTTTAAAATCAAAAATGTTTTATCAATGGCCATGTTATCAATTTAATTATGGCACGATGTTAAAAAGTTGGTATTAAGCAACAGCACAGGTGGAATCTAATAGAATTCTTTACGAATTAACAGACCTAAAATTTTTATCACCACCATACAATTGACAAGAGTTTAATTTCTGGCTAATTGTTAAATTTGTTTATTGATAAAATACTTATATCCCTTGTTATAAAACATCCTGGCTCAAAGCTGTTCTTCAGAGAGAAACAGAGAGAAAGAAAGCAGCGAAACATTGGGTTCAAGGGCCTTTTATTACCTGACAAGCATCGACTCCTCCACTCAGCACTCCTGCACACAACATCCGAGACGTGATCTGCCCTCCCATCAAATTATCACACACTGAACGGTTGATAATTCGGACCTGGGCCTTTTGGAGCACTGTTGCAGCAAATCCTGAATAAAATGCAGACGAACACACAAAGAGAAACTTAGGAGGACATTATCTACTTTAATTTTAGGACTTCGTGTCATGAGTTGGGGGCTTTGACATTCATTAAACCTCCTTTAATGGCAGAAAAGTGATTGTTTTTACTGGCTGGTCCACAGGACAGCTGCATGGTGTGTTTTAGCAACTGCATGACATCTTTGTTTTATCATCATCTATTTTTTTTTCATTTTTTTTATTTAGGATTGAAAAAGTTAATTATTCCATCTGACCTACAGGGGGTGAAATTGCATGCCCAATGAAATCAACATTGACAACTGCCACTACCAATACTTCTTCTATTACTGCCAAATCAAAAGCTTGCAAACAAGAAACTGTTACTGACTATTGATATCCTTCTCCTTGCTGAAAATTTTAAAGATTCAGCAAAAGTTTGGGCCTCAGCATTTATTAAAATGTTTCACTTATAATGGCTGCAAGTCCACACTGAAATGAGACAAACAAGGTTTACTATTTGTGGGGACTCACCTCCTTCTCGAGTGGCTCCCCACCCGGTGATGAAAACAGTATTCCCAGCAGGAAAAACATGTTGGGAAGCTGGCAGACAGATGGGTCTGATGTAATCTGAGTATGTGACAGGACTGTCCAGCTCCATCAGGGCGATGTCATTGTCAAATGTGTATGAGTTGTAGTTAGGGTGGGGGATGATCTGCTTGAGGTTCTTCTTCACCACAGGACTTGTGGTCTTCCGCTGAGTGTGAAGACCGAGATAAGCTTCCCATGTGCCGGGCTGGGAGAATCTGAGGACACGCAGGATAAAACAGATTGCAAAGTTCACTGTCAGTTTCAGATAATCATTGAGAGACAAATCATGTAGCAAAAGCATCAAATTAAACAAAAAAAAGTTATATATTAAACCTAAATCAGTCTGGATTGTTTTTTTCGCAATTAATGGCATGTATTAGAGGTAAGATCTTAAGCCCAAGCCCGAGCCCGAGCCCGAGCCCGAGCCCGACCCGGCCCGGCCCGGCCCAAAATGTCAATTATTAACTTTGGGTCGGGTCGGGCTTCTCTCTCGCTAATTTTTTAAAATAAATATATATTTATATATTATGTATTGTATACTAAGTATGAATGGATTCATCCGTGCACGCAGTCTCCAGCGGAGGATTTTTAAAGTCTGTTTGTTTCCGCCTTTGGTAACGAAGACTATAGTGAACCTGCTGCG
>JAQMCX010000055.1:4647473-4754145 GCA_029814765.1 Acanthurus leucopareius | reverse complement strand
TAATTGATCGGGCTCGGGCCGGGTCGGGCTTTAATACCCGCGGGCTTGGGTCGGGTCGGGCTGGATTTTTTAGGCCCTATCTTACCTCTAGCATGTATACATACATACATACATATGCACATACATACATACAAACATATCAACCCACAGTTGAATACTGTACTGAGAGAGGCACGATCTAAAACATGTATGTAAAAATTGCACAGAGGGCATGGAAGGGTTTCATGTGTTGAATTATTCACACACACACGTCCAAGCATTGTGTTGTTAGTGACAACACAGAGGTCTAAGGTTTCATTTCGCAAGTGACACATCGTTTGCAGTAAGTTTAAAGTTGACTGATCTGCCAGCTGGGTTGTTCTGGGCTAATGAGTGTATAATTTATTGAAGCCTTCTAGAAGGTTCATAAGTTTCATCAACTTTAATTGAAATTTTTAGAAAGACTAAATTATGGAGTATAACACCAACAGTTTTTGTTGTGTTCATTTCAACATGATAATTGGATGTAAAAGTACATGACCTTGACAGGATAAAATAAATTGGAGACAATTTCTGATTTGTCTAAAGTAGGCCCAATACTAAGATGGTGAGGATAAAAATACAGTTATTGGGCTCATTCAATGACCCAGTTATTTCAGTTCCTTTTGGATAAGAGCATCTGCTAAATACCTGCTAAGTCATGCTATGAAACTTGATCGATCACTAGGCTCCAAAAAGTGGGTGAGCTGTATGCAGGGATTTTATTCAAACTTACTTACTTTGAAAAAAAAAAAAGTTTGAATTATTTCTTTTGTTACATTTTGTAGCAAAGAGACTTAGTTTCCAGTGAGA
Source organism: Acanthurus leucopareius (assembly GCA_029814765.1). Lineage (NCBI taxonomy): Eukaryota > Metazoa > Chordata > Actinopteri > Acanthuriformes > Acanthuridae > Acanthurus > Acanthurus leucopareius. Next base: position 4,753,314 of record JAQMCX010000055.1, on the reverse strand, counting down.
ACACAGAGTACAAAATAAGATATTACCTTGTTCTGCCATCATCTTGCACACAGTGGGCAGCAGTGACCAGCCAGCGTGGACTGATGATGGACGCTCCGCACACATGACCGTAACCTTTGACATGGAGGCTGACCTGCCAGGGGAACTCCCCTTCTTCTGCATCCTGCCCACCCACAATACGTGACGTTTTGAACATCCTCCTCCCGCAGTCTGAAAAAAAAAAACAGTCAGTCAATTACAGAGCCAGCTTGCTGCAGCTTGTTGTGGTGCCTGAAGTGGGTGGAAGTTCACATCTGTTCTGTCACGCGAGGTAACAATGCAGATGTAGATAATAGCTAGTTTTTGATCTGAGAAAAACACAAATGCACACACACACACACATACACGCCCAGAGGTTTTGTTTGGGACATACCACAGTTCTCCTCATCAGACCCGTCTTCGCAGTCTTGTGTCCCGTCACATTCTGGGTTCACTTTACTGATGCATTTATTGTTTTTACATCTATATGTGAGATCAGTGCAGCTTACACCAGAAACTACAGAGAGAGAGGGGGAGAGGAGCAATCACATTAAACTATTGAACAGACACATGCACTGCAGTTTAAGTTGTTTGAAAATTTGCTTTTAAAGCTGCAATTAAGGATTTCCTTGGCCACTTGTGGGTTGAGAAACTCCACAACCAAGTGAAAAAAAAAAAAACAAATAAAAAAAACACATCTCTGACATTTTAGCACTTTTTCAAGATGATTAACATGTTCACAAAAGTTGCTGGTTCACACTTCAAGCAGACAGAGAGCAACAATTGTGTTTGTGTACATATACCCTCTCTTTTAAGCACAACTGCTGGTCTCTGGTGACTCCTGAGAAAAAAAAATCAGACTCTTTAGCTGCAGCATGCTGCACTATAATCACCTGCTGGTTTTGAATAAGTTTGCAATTTCATGCTGAGCAGATAGTGTACAGTATGATAACCTTTAGGCAGTACATAGAATACTGCAGGAAAACGGGGTTTAAGAGCATTGTGAGACTGAACTAAAAAGGTTTATGTGCTGTAAAAGCAACAATTTTTGCAAAAGAATATACTGAATAGCTTAATGAGTCAATCAGCTAGGGGCACAGGTGGAAGTGCTTAGTTCCAGTTGCTAACAATTGTGCTTGTTTTAAGAAAAACATGATTAAAAAAAAAAAGGTTAAGTGATTTAGCTCTGTAGACATTTTTGCAGTTTAGGAGAACATAAGTCTTACCTCTCCCACAGTCGAGCTCATCTGATCCATCTCCACAGTCGTCCCTGCCATCACAGCGGTTCTTCTCAGAAACACATTTTTTATTTTGACATGTTATTTGTCCAGATTTACATTGACCTTAGAAAACCAAGAACACAGACAGGTATGAGAAAACCGACTGAAAGCCAGTCAATACGAGTAAAATACATCCTCCATCAGCTCCAACAGGCCTTACCACAGTCCTTCTCATCTGTGAAATCTCCGCAGTCGTCAACACCATCACATTTCCAGAACATGGGCTTACACAGTCCATTTTCACAAGTGATAGCCTTTGCGTTGCACTCTGGAGGAAAGCACAGTTAAACTCAATTTGTGCAGCAATGATGTAGAGAGTAATTAGAAAGAGGAGTAAATATCAACAGTCTGAGAGTAATCGGAGTAAATCAGACTTACTGCAGTTTATTTCATCACTCATGTCCCCACAGTCATTCCAGCCATCACATGTGAGATTTAAACTAATGCAGCGCTGATTTCTGCACTGGAACTGCTTTGGACAAGCTGTAGATGAGAGAGTTACCATGAGAAAACGCTTGCTGGATGACAAGAAATAATCATCATGTTCAAGAGATGGCATCACTTACGGTCTTTGCTGTCAATGGCTTCAAACTCTGCATCAAAACCTCGGTCCACGTAGGAGAGATCAGAAAAAAACTCCACCTTCATTTTGTTAGTGTCGCTGGTTTCTGTCACTGTTCCATCGGGCTTTTCTCCACACAGTCTGAGGATGAGATGCACAAGCAGTGACATGTCTGCTCTGTTTTGTAATTCCTGTAGGTGGGTGTGTGTTTCTTTTTAAACATAAAAGCATGGGCTCACTTCTTTCCATTGACCTCCACGTAGTCTTTTTTACAGTCCTTACTGTTTTCCTGCCCAGGCTCGGACAGCAGGAACTTTTTGAATGTCACCTTGACCACTTTACCAGCAGGGACCTTAAAGATTGACAGAAATGAGTAAAAACTAAATCACAAGTTGACATTTGACCTTCTGAGGAGCAAACCAAAACAGAAACCCTTGAGAAAAGTGTTGGTTAGTTGCAGACATCTCACCTGGATCAACCACTGACATGAAGTCCGAGGAGGATAATAATTTGGGAAGTTGGGTGAACGGAAGCTGCCCTTTTCACCTGTCAGCTGACCACCACACGTTGTAACTATTTTAAAATATGTTCTTGTTAGCATCTGCACACATATTAAACATATATATATATATATATATATACCATATATTTATGGTGCGAAAAAAAGAGTGAGCTGTAGCCTGAGCCTCAGTCAGGACACATCCGAGCATTACTCCTTACTTTTACTTCCACGTGGGATTTGGGAGACTTGGGCTCTGAAACCTGGGAAGTTCATTGCGTCATTTGTGGCCATGGTCACCAGCATGACGTTGCCAGAGGACAGAAAGGTCAATGGATCACTTGGTGAGTAATTGCCACACAACCTGTATTAAAATAAGAACATATATTTCCTAAATGCACATTCAGTGATGTGATGGTTATAACTGTAACAAGTTTATATAAACTGCTCATTGTAGAGTTTGGCCTGATTTTAACTTTCAGGGTTTCCACAGCCTTTTAGTGTAAACATGTTTTAGCTGAACCTTAACCAAACATTTCAGGACTCTCAAGCCTTCATCATAGATAAAGCATAGAATTGTTACTGCAAATGCAATTACAAAAAAAAATCAGTTGAAAGAATGCCTTATGAACCACAGAAATCCATATATATTGTCAACCTGTTTTTTTAAACCACCTGTTTATTTTAAGGTTAACGGTATATTTCAATCATAATGTTTAATGCTTGCTAATATCAGTGCCCAGGAGACGAAAAACAAATATCACAAAAAGAACCATTTATTTCAAATATTGCAAGGATCTTGTTTTTTTTATGAGCGATAATGCAGATGAAACTGATGAAAAATTTTTTAGGTAGTATATTTAATTCAAGCATTTCTCTAACCCTAAAAATATAATGGTCAAAATTATGCATTTTCAAAACTTTTAAGGCTTTGAATGAATCTAGAACTTAAACCAATAGAAAGTTGATCATGATTTAGTCATAGAAGGCTGGTTTCTTGGCTAATGATTGAATTTAAGTATTCAAATAAGCTAAAAGATTTAAAAAAACAACTACAACAAAAGACTCCTCCACCACCCAACTCGGAAAAAAAGTATTATGTGGTGCCAATTTAAGTCTCTTATTAGTATCCCTGTAGAATTTTATCTCTCCTGTGCAAGAAGCACACATTTAAGTTCTTCCTGAGGACATTCTGGTTGCTTTCTGACTGCACAATGATTTTTTTTTTTGTTTTTTTTAAAAAAAACAAATTAATTCTCAATTTTTTAGCAAAATTCTCCTGGATTTGGCTGCAAGTATTTTAGCAAGAGATTTAATCCAGAAGCCACTTCAGGCAACTGCACCTCTATGCATGGTACAACAGTCCATCAGAAGCACAACATTTGACCAGCAGAGGGCCTTACATACAAGAATAATTCCTTTCAATCCAAATATGAAAGCATTTACAATATGCCACTCTATGAAAATAAGAGTGCAGAAAGTGGATGATTAATTTATCAACATGATAATGTTTCGATGAGCCAAATGCAAACTTACTCTTCCATTACGAAATCCTCAATGGCCACCAGGGAGTCGTAGATTTTGACAAAGTCATTCTTGCAGTTCTCTTCCAAGTTCATTGTATCAAAGTCGAGTTTGATGACATAGTTGGGGTCTGCTCTCAGCTGCCACTGCATGAAGGTCTCGGGGGAATAGGGACTGTCTGGGAAGCCAGGAGACTGGATCCGTCCTATGTGATTAGCCCTTGTATGTTCTGAAAACCTGTAAAAACCTGAAACAGAAACAGTGACAGCAGTTTTCACATGCAACTTGGTAAATTACTGATGTAGGACTGCAGTAGCCTCTTATCTTAATGCACATGAGATTACAATGTGTTGATACATTTATTCTTACATCACTCTGCTGATACATTCGATAAAAATGCACATTTAATACACAATTAAAACTCATTAGGGAAAAACAACAAAATGCAAAACCATTTATGACGATACTACATCTTCATCGTGCTAGTCACAGTTTTATTTTTTAAGAATATAAATTGACATACTGCACATAACTGCTAGTAAATCTTATTTATTGTCAGCCAATTGTTTGTCAGAAAAAAAGTATCTCTGGTAAAAAGTGACAACAGGATATAATCAATAAAGGTCTCAGTAGTATTGATATATTGTATGTATTTCCTGGACCCCATATATGAACTTTGGTGCCTGTATGTATTAAAGAGTTGTAAAAGATAACTCTTATTGAATGATTGAACATCAAATTGTGTACTTACTGTTGAATGATTTTGAAAACAAGCGAGAGTCAAGTACTGTGGGAGGGAACAAAAAACAAAGAACACCAACAGAACTTAAATGAGGGTATTGACAGCAAAAACACAGAGATACCACAAGCTAAACAGTGTGATAGAAATGGGCTGAATCACAAACGACAGAGGTTCTTTGACTCTACCTGAAGACACCACATCTGCAAGCACCAGTGCGTTGCCAGGTCTGTGCAGGGAGCGCTGCTCTTTGTCCACTAGCTTTTCCATTGAGGACATGGCCTTGTCAACAGCTGCCACTTGGCCTGAAGGGACGCTGAACTCCGACAGGTAGTAGGCGATAACACTGCCCTCACTGGGAGAAATCAGACGAGTTTATAGATGTGTTAATAGATGTGGAGCAAAGTAAAGACACACAAGTCACCATGCATAAAAAAGCCAGGCAGACCCTTGGGTGCTGATGTATCAGGCTCCCATTGGTCAAACAATAAAAACTGTAAATTACTCAATTATGTCAGCAAAATAACAGCTCTGTCCCAACTACAGGGGGCATGCAAAAATGGTCAAATTAATTCTTCCCAAGTTTTTTATAAATGATAGCTTTTTTTGAGAAGCCATAATATTTAATTTATCTAAGTTACAACGGAGAGTTGTACTGTTACCAAGCTGAATATTGTTTCTGATCAACTAATCAGTTTTTCATGAATTATGCCTTTATGTTCGAAATAATCTTATGTTTGTGCATCATGACTTCATGATCTGACCAAAGTGTTCATTGGGTTTGTTTTACAGGGCAACAAAGTTAAAACAAAACTGAACTGAAACACTAAAGGTAACAGTAAATACCATTCATGTTTGACTGCAGAATTTTATTTGACCTGAATGCATCCACACGGAAAACAACCACTTGTTCCTTAACCAGTGGCCTAGTTTTCCTCTAGAACTGAGTTAAATGTGATTTTTAAAAATCATTCTAACCACGACCATCAAAGATTAATGGTGATGGGAACATGATCCCCTTGGTAGAGGTAATGATAGAGTGTGAAGTCCAGCTTATTATGCTGCACTAATTTTGTCTTGAGGCTTAGCATCTTTTTTTTTTTACCATCTACACCTCCTGCTGCCTGTGCCGATCTCAGAAGTATCATCAAAGACAAATCATAGCCAGCCCACCAACTGCTTAGGACAGAGATCCATACCAGCATCTATCAGACTGAGGAGTGTTTTTTTTTTCTCACAAGCAGTCAGGCTGATAATTAAAATGTGCAGTCAGTCAGTCTGATACCTTCCCATACTGCACTGCTCTCCCCACATGACCCCAGACTAGACTCTGAGCTCTGTTTGCACCACACATGCACAACCCAGCACCTGCACCATGTGCTCTACAACTATTACAGAGACTGTGTGAAAATGTGTGCTGTTATTGCATATTGTATTCTGTTATTTTACATTTAAGTAAATCCTTTTAACATTTTCTTTTCTGTTCTAACACATCCAGTTCCTACTTTTTATCTCTACTGTAATGCATAGCTGGGGAGAAGCTTTGTTGCTTTAAACAATGACGGAGGGAAGGAGCCACAGAACTGCAGAGTTTCACTGCCAACAACTGCTTCTCTGTAATTGTTCTGCACATGACAAATAAAAAAATTGTTAACGCCTCATTACTCCAACTTATCTGCCTTACCTGAAAGCTTGAACTGTGGAGCCAACGTAGTATTTGGCCAACTGTGGACTTTTGGAATATATGGCTTTAAGCTGAAAGAAACAGGAACAGCAGAGATTCAAGAGGGCTGCTTGATAAGAGCAAGAACCAATTGTTGACAGACACATGAATTTATTTTGTGGATGTGGCAGCGGTGTGGAGGCCTGAGCAGCAGTCTCACCTGTGAAGTCACCTGCTTCGCCAGTGCCTTGAACTCAGTGCTGTTGGAGTTCTCATATGCATCTTCAAACACCTGGTTGGTGATCCGCAGGGAGCCGGTGTACATCCTCTTGTTTCGAACATCTTTACGGACTGCAGGATCACACAGACAACACTGAATATTGACAGCCACACTTGCTGCACAGTAGTTCAGTTTACTTTCTGTCCTTTTGTGTTTTGTGTTTATTGTCAGTGCAGCAGCTTTTCATCTGATTACAGCTTTGTACACTTTCCTTCGTTTGTTTCATAAATTTTTTCCTTTCTCGTTTGAGTTTAAAGGATCAAAGTCCCTCGGGTCTGTATGTCTGAGCTGATGTAGCTTTACTCTCTTATCCTTGGTTTCAATCATTTGCATGTGCAAATAATTAGACAAAAAAGTTAAAGGTACTTCAAGTTCTAACTTGCCTATGAGCATTTAATGTTTTTTTCCCACAAGCTTGTACGGTTATGTGCCTCTGTTGTTTTTTCAGGGGGAACTGAAAGAGGAAAGCAAGCTTTCTTTGGCTTTTGATCAATATCTTTTACTTCCACCACAGAAGTCAGTTTTTAGTCCTGCTTGTCTACTTGTTATCTCAAAAACTTTTATAGCTTTTAGATGAGATATAGAGGAATATCAGGAAACTAGTCATTTAATGTGGATCTACTAATTTTTTGAAGATTTCTTGGCAATCTACATCTACTACTTAGTGTATTTTAAATGTAAATAGAATTCCAGTTTCTAAATTTAAAAAACACAAAGGTTCTTCTTAAACCAGTAAATTTAGTAGACTGGTGGAGTTGTAAGCTCTATGTGCTGTGCAAAGAACAAAAAAAACCCTACAAAAACAATTTTAACATTTTATAAAAAAGGTTGTTTGCTTAGGAAAAAGGCAAAAAAAACTACACAACATACTACAAAGGCATCATTTCAGTTTATATCAGTTACTGTGACTTTGCTAAATTTGTATATGTTGTAAATGTTGTCACTTAAATGACAAAAAATGTTCATTTCTGTCATATTACTCTTCTGATTTTCTGCACCATAGTTGCTGAAGCTGATTCTCCTAACTTATAAAAATAAAATACAATATTTTGAAAGTTTTGTTGTGCACTATCATTTGTGTCCTGTTCACTAACCTCAGTGCAAGTAAACATGCTTATTGCCAGACTGCTTGATCAACATCACCGACCTCTGTGGTAATGTTTTCATTGTGTTGAGGTTACTTTGAAGTTTACAACTTTTTTATTACTGTGTGCTATTTGACCTGTTGATCTAATTAACATGAAGGAAGTTATTCTTACAGTGGAAATGCCAGACCAGCAGTCCGGTCATGAGCGCAATAACCGCAGCAAAGATAATCACACCGATCACGGCCCCCACTTTGCCTGGACCCTTTTTCTTCTCAAGCTTTTTATTATCTGAAGCCGGCAGGAACTGTACAGAGGTGTCCCAGTCTTTGTCCTGGAAGACAGACAGACAGTTGAATAGGTGAGTGAATTATCAGTACATGAAACTGAAAGGTCTTTCACATAATATTTCCAACTATTGAAAACAGGGGTGAAAATTTGACGTAAATAAAGTTGCAGAAGTTTTCTCCAAAGGCTTTTTCTCTACTGACACTTTTTGTTTTGTAAGACAGACTAAAAGCAGCTGTCTTTTCTCTACCTGAGTGAAGTAAATGAAACAGCAGCAGCAGCAAACAGTAGGTAGGTTCTTGTGTATTTCAAGAATGTCCCTGTCTGTGGTGACCAGCAGTATTCAGTAACAGGATCTTCAACAAGGGAAATGTGAAACTGCTCTCAAACATGACAAACGGCCTTTTGCCGTCAAACAAATCATAACACTTTTTAATTTGAGATGTGCCCATAAACACAGAACAGAAAGTTTCATTCTGTCAGTGACTTCAAGTGGATCTCGATGCATGAGTCACAGCTCCATGGTTTCCTTTAAAAGGTGAGACCAGAGGGGGAAGGGAGTACAAAGGTTCTACCATGTAAAATCCTGTCAAACCTGCTGAGAGCAAACCATTCAGATCTGAAGTAGAACACAACAACCTTCAGTGAGTGCTATACTGTAGGTTAAGGTCAAACATCCCAGATAAACACAAAGCTCATCCTAAAAGCTTTTTTGTTGATTAGGAAAAGTACAATCAATGCTGTGGCTTTTTTCTGTCTTTTTTACAGTTAAAAGATGCTAACTGGAACTGCCTCTGTCCAAAATTCACACCATCAACTGTTCTATGAACCATTTATTCTTCCCTCAGCACTAAAAACAAACCCTCATCCTCGGTCAGGCCATAACAAAAAGGGTTATCCTCAGAATATCAAAACAAGTTTGCCACCTTGTCTTAAAGATGGCTGATGAATGACACAGTTTCCTGTCAATATTCCAAAGAAGTTAGGATAACTCTGTCCAATGCCCATGTCTCTGAGGCCCTTTGGCTGAACATTACAGGGGGGGAGGCATCAGACTGGGAACTGATTGTATCTGACTACAATGCAATGCACTGTACTTTATTGTATTATGTTTTAATATGTGAGGATTGTCGCAGTTTAGCTTTCGTCCTGAGCTGCTCTCAACCTCAAGTGGGCTTTCTGTGTGCTCTTTTTCTCACCTTCACCTGTCAACATTTCAGATATGGTGCAGGTTAACATGCATGTGAATATGTTCATGCTTTTCTTTCAGCCTGAGGTTTGTTTGTTCAATTTCCCTCTATCCTGTAATGTTGATTTGTCTATTGTGTTGTAAAAAGTGAAAGAAATGGAAATATATTAAGAAAATCACTTCTTAAACTGCAAATTGCAGCTATAAGAGTAAAGCAAATGACAAAAAAAACAAGATTAAGTGTCTTGACTAATTAGAGAGCAGGTTCTGCAAGTTTCATATCAAATTCTCATTTTGAAGGCTCGCTGTCGAGTCTCCCCTCCCTTTCAATTCTTCTATGTGTGACTCTATTTGTTTGCTCGCTAGAAATGACATACGTTAGAAATTCATTGCTTGAAGAGTTAACAGTAAAAAAACTTAGAAGAAGTTAACTGTAAAAAACTTAAGGCAAAATGATTCTAAATAAGAGAAGAGAGAACATGATATAATCCCCATCTCCTTTTAACAAAATACAAAGTTAAGAATAAGAGGGATATTTTATAAAATATAAAATAGGTCATCCTTCAAAAAAATAGAACTAATAACTCTTAAACTAAACCAGGGGTATAAATATCAACTCTTCTTAAAACCTGAAATTTAAGTGTAAAACCAATTTTTACACAATTTCTAAAGGCCCATTGGGTTCAATCAATATTATTGTAATTTCACAAACACAGACATACACACACACACAAAACTATAAAAATATTCAAACAATACTCTTGAAAATGTCAAATACCTAATTTTGTTCATCTTTTTTTAGCTTTTTATTCATGTGAACTACTGAGATATGTTCCATTTTGACCTGGAGGCCATATACTTTCAAACTAAAATGCATTTTTCACATAATGCCTCCTAGATATCACCATTCTGTGATGCTGTGCTGTATTTTAGATGGAAGTCAGCCTGCAGGGGACAAGGACGCCTGTAAACAAGTCGCAACAGAGCAGAAGAACCTGGAGGAATTCAAGCGTAAGCTCTCCATTGCTGCCTGTTCTTCAAGGACCTTTACCGATGAAGCCAAAACGCTTCCATGTCATGCTTTCCTGAGAGATACACTTTGAAATCCTTATCTGGAATGGATTTTATCTAAAGTTTTGTTTTGGTGGTTAAAAGGTCTAAGGGTTTTTGAGTATCAACAACTGTGCACTTAAGATTTTTTCATGGCGCTAACTTCTTTATGGTAAACTTCTAGAGAAAAGAAGCAAGGCGTGTGCGGTCTGTTATGGGCTTGTCTGTTAGCACAATATATCAAAACCCTGTTACATTTATGAGGAAATATGCTGGAATATTAAAAACATGAACCAAGGAATATTTAAACCAAGATTTAATGGAAGAATTTCTTAAGTTTTCTGCTGTCTCCTCATAAATTGTGGCTTTTCCTCAAATAAAAAATCAATCTGACAAATTTTCCATATGACTCCATCCTAATGTGTACATTTATTATTATCCTGATGCCGATTAGATGCTTTCTTGTATTTAAACACCACATTTGGGGGATTGTGCAACCTCAGAAGAGGTATTTGCTATGTAAGTTCTTACGTGAATCTCAAAGTGACACTTTGGGGCTAAATTTTAACATGAAAATAACAAGTTTAAAAGTTTACTGAAAAGACAAACAAATTCAAATGCTGCCACAGCCTCCAATCAGTACTAAACCAGAAGCCTGGCAAAGAAATGACAGCAGGTTTTTGAGCTTCTGAGTGTCTTTTTCACATGTTTGTCTCGAGGCAAACCAGTCAGTTGGTGATAAGAGTGACTGAAACTGTTGTGGCTAATACGCCCCAGTAATATGGTTGTTTACAGTGACTTCCTTGTGTTGCATGCCAGTATGGAATGAAAACATGAGTGACCTATCTTCATGTCTGACAGATTTGCTATGCCAAGAAACAGTCACAATATTGAATCATTTTAAAGTTTTTGTCTGCAGCACTTTGGTTCACTTCCTGCTTGATGTTCCCCACTGGCCCACAAATATGTGCCAGAGGTGAAAACAAGCCAGAGTCATTCAGGCAACAGCCAAACTGTTTCAATAATAATATTCAAACATATAATCAATACAAAGGTGGAACACCTGAACATCTATACCTGAGCTACAATGTCTTTCTGTACAGGTTGTACAGAGGAACAAGTGTCTTACCGACTTTGGGGTGTACCTCAGTCCACTGTCCATGTAGTCCATCAGGGGTCAACGCCTGGACGAGACTTCAAGAAAACAAAACTAAAATGACGTCAAAACAAAACTAAAATGACGTCTATGAGCTGAGAAACTTGTGATCTCCCCAACTGTTCCTCTTCCTGTTTTTTTCTTTGACTAAGTAGATTTAGATGATCCTGGCCACAGGATGTTGATCGAGGTGAACCTGCAGGCCTGAACGAGATGATTCTTGTGTTTGTCTCAGCTCACAAACAAAAAAGACCTTTACGAAACGACCTAAAAAGTAGAAAATGTCATGTAGGCTGGTGTTTTTTAAAAGATGGCAGCTCTGTAATAAAGGTGTTCACGAGTGTCTGTCTGACCCAAATATGTCGCCTGCCTGCGTGACTCCGGTGGATGGAAACTGAGCGCAATGGCCGAGAAAAAAACTTTTCCGGGAGCTTCAGGTTTCTGCGGGCGTGTCTCTGCCCCCACACACATCCACCTGTAGCGACTTCCTGCTTACCTGCCACAGGTGAGGACAACAAATATGTTATGTAAAATGAACAAAATAAAAGGAAGTAGATAAATAAATCGTACTAAAAATTCGGTTTTAACAGCAAAAGTGCTGATTAATATTTGTTTTGGCAAGCTATTTTGAAGCACGACTATTTTATCACGGACACAATTTTAGTTATTTCAGAGTTATGGGCCCGGCAGAGTTAAGACATTTTTTCTCAGTAAAATAACATTTTTTTATTCATTTCAATATTGACATATTAGTAAGATTTTCATGCAGCCTATTTTTAGTACGTATCAGTCATGTGATCTTCGCGGGCTTCGCGCTGTCTTGTGTATCGCTGATAGTAACGATGATTCATGCTGAATCATCTCCACAATGAGCTGTAGGTTTCTGTTTAAGAAAGAAACCTCAAACAGAATTTCCCCAAATCTGTAGGATACAGTGAATCAGTTTCGAGATTGGAATTAATCCGCTGATCACAGGCGGATTGATACAACCAGCGGCACTATTTATTGTTTAAAAGATACTCGTGAACGAGCCCTGAAAATCCTTTACATAAGAGATTAATGAGAAAGAAAACAAGCCTGAATCGTAGGTTTAAAGCAGGCTATACACAAATTTGTTTAAGGCTTAAGTGATTACAGATGATTATTAGTTAGTATTTCGAGAGAAAATAAGAAAATTTCGAGAGAAAATAAGAAAATTCAATTTCTCAAATTCTAGTATATGCTGCTTTTCTTTGTCCTCTATAATATTAGACTAAATGATTTTGAGATTTGGACTGGTAATCAAATAAAGGTAGCAAATGCCAACTCAAGCATTTTTAGTACATGATTTTTCTTGTGACCAAACACTTCATTGGATTAATAAATATATAATAATTTAAAAAAATTAAAAAGATTAATTGATAATAGGGATGGTAATATGCAGCCCTAATATGATGGTCTATTATATTATATTATATTATATCTATCTATCTATCTATCCATCTATCTATCTATCTATCTATCTATCTATCTATCTATCTATCTATCTATCTATCTATCTATCTATCTATCTATCTATCATTTCATTCATCCATACAAAGACAACACATCCATATGGAAGTTGTGAGTTTATTGATGTGTATCCCCCCTGTAACCATAAATTTGTTTCCATTGGTGTCAATAATTTTTTTTTAAAATCACTAATATGCATATATTAGTTCCCAGCCCACTCCCACAATCAGGCAGGCAGTTACAAGATTGAAGCCGTTTGGGTGCATAGTGAGACAGTCACATACAGAGATACTGTCACAGGAAGAGAAAAAAATAGAAAACAAGAAAAACAAACTTAAAAAATATAGATCATGTCATTTCATATAAGAACAATGCACACCACAGGTAATCCTCCGGAAAAAAGCCATGATTGCAACATCAACTATACAGGCATACAAAGACAATACTAAGAGAGAGAGAGAAAAGAGGATTCTAGGATTCAGTTTACTTGTTTGTGTCATTCTTCAACTGTAAAAATACACAAGTAGCTTTTTTTCAGAAACCAGCTCTCCAAGCCTTGTCTTTCTATGTGTCTCTGTCTGCCTGCACAGCCCTCCAGCTCCAAGCTGTCCTCAGTTAGCTTTGATCCAGGGCCAGCCCAAGCTTTTCTGAGTACCCAGATACCAAAATCCAGATTGAAAATACTCATCATGTACTAATCAAAATCACTTGCTGCAAATTTTGTCTATTCAGGTGAAGAAAAAACTTTGTCCATTGCTTGATATTTGTTTTAATCTCAAAATGAGTTCTAGCGCCCCCAATTTTAATCAAATACTGTGCATTTTCACTTCAGTTGGGGGGCCAAAGGTGGCACAGAGGCCCTGAGCAGCTTGTTATTTCCTTCGTGCCTCTGGGCCGGCCCTACTTGGCATTATCAGACTGTTCTACGTCTTATGACCAGCAATGTCAACAGCTGCTTCAATAACATGTGTGTACATCATCCCCAAGATTGTTTCAAAAGTACTTTTTCAAGCACTTGCTTCAGATAATTTATGCAAGAAAAATAAAAAATAAAAACAAACCAAAGAAAAACACCATTTTGTCAGTTAGTGGTATGTCATTGCCCACTGTCACAATATTTGTGACAGGGCATAAAAATCTAAACCTCACAGGAAACTGTCAGGTATGTAGTATGAAAAAAAATGCTTCCCCAATACATTCAGCTATGTAACACGTAATCCATTGATGTAGCTATTCTGGTTCCCTACTGATAAAAGGTTGTGTTTGTGTGTGTAAGAGGGGATATATACTGTATGTAATGACATTCACTGAATAAGGGTAAAGAGTAGATTTTGTGTGATGTGTTTGAGCTGGGGGTCTGTGCACACCTTCACCTTCCCCGACTCTTTCTAACATTGTGCCTGCAAACACAACTCACGACGGCCAGGCTAAGAACCCTAAACAGACTTAAAACCTCTTTCCTGGGAAAAAAAGGTGGAATAAAAACATCTACTCTTATATATATATTTAAACTGTATATGTATATTTTGTTTGTTATCATAACAAAGAACAGAAAGTAAATAATTCATGATTAAATTTTTTTTTCTTATTTGTTTTTTCACTATACATTTTTAATAGGTACAAAGAACCTTCATATACAAGCAATCTATTGAGAGGAAAAAGAACAAAATGAAACACCAATTCTTTTTGAGAAAACCATCAGGAACTGCATAAATGACACTTGCAGGGTGGAAAACTGAAGCGTAGTGTCTGGTTTGCAAGCTTAATGATGGCTGCTCAAAAACATTTAAATTTTTGCTTGATTTGCATTTCACTTTCTAAAATAAAGAAAATGTCTGAAGAAATGTCATACATCTTGATCTGAGATAGCTGTATCGATAATTACAGAGGAATCTGCAGAATCATATTTTCCATAATGCAAAATGGCAGATACATCACCTTTTCAAAAGAAACATGATCAAAAAGAGCTCTATAGTACAATAGTAGCAGTAGTAGAAGTAGTAGCATTATTTAAGGATTGTTTTGAACAAACCAGTAAATGGAGTTTTGATGTATGCAAATGATTTTTTTTTTAACAATAGCATATGTTATTGGTCAGTAGTATGTTCCCCCTCGGTTGCCGTCCTCTGTCAGACTCCAAAGCACCCCCTGTAGGCTACAGTTAGATCTGCATCTGCTCCAGGTATTTGTAGGTGGGGTTTTCATAGCCGTGGTTCTGCATCTTGCTGAGGTGGCGTTCCTCTGGTGTCAGCATGGGGTCAACCTGTGAGAGGGACACAAGGACACTCATAATGGTTAACCTTAACAGGAGCAACTCTACTGCCAAAGGCACAACATGCTGTGTATGTAGCAGTCATATGCTGCAGGGACAATAATTTGATTTGCCCTGCATTTGCACATGCTCCATTTACATAAGACCTGATAATTGAATCTAAATCTGACACTTAATAATGAGACAGACAGCAGTTCATTGAGAACACTGTGATGTGCTGCTACACCCTCTGCCCAAATCCCCTCAAGCTGCTCCAAATAACAGGGAGCTTACCTCCACAATGCCATGACTGATGGTGCCGTATTGCCGCTTCCTCAAAAGCACCAGACTGATCACAATCACAGTTGCTATAGCCACCGCGATCACCAGCAAGCCAATCAGGGCGCTGCTTCCAAAGCTGAAGTCCTCTCCGAGGGGGCGGTAGGACTCCTAACATGTAGAATGGGTGAGAGGAGAACAGAGAGAGCAACAGTAAGGAGGTAATAACATGCACAGCTGACCACTGAAACAATACAAGAGACAGACCACTAAAATTTTTAACATTTTTCACATATGACAGTTACCTTAATCTGGTATTTCTTTTTAATGCTGAATAAACCTTTAATTTGTTATCATGCTGTTATATGACAATATTAAATAAAGCTTTGATTAAGCTTTTTTTAAAGATGTAAAATGTATTTTTTTCAATTGGAAATTCTAGCATCTAATAATCTGGGTCATTTTCTCATATTCACAATTTACATTATGATCAGTTATTGTGATGATAGTAACCTTTTGATGTATACCCTTTTTACCTATATAGAATATCCAAATTGAAAAGCTTATAATAGATAACTGTTAGGCAGAAATGCATGTATGAGTGAGTGAATTTGTTAAAGGGTAATCCAACAAATTGATCGATGTAAAACATGTCCAAAAACCCCTAAAACTTTGAACATACACATGTTTATAACCACTGCTTGGCTGCTTTGAAATAGCTTGAACAGAAAATGTGTCATCTTATGGATCTTAACAGCTTTTAAAATTCAACATTCAACGTTTGCAATTTGGAAACTTGCTAAACAGACTATCTTGTGTTTGCTGCTACGTGTTTAGCATGCAGCAAAAATCTATGTTTCATTAAAATCTACATTGGAGGCTATGAATAAAATGTTAAAACGATCAATACTCATAATGAAAATATACGATACATAAGATTAGCCCCAGGTTGACACATGCGAGAATTTCCGTTTTAAATATGAGCTGTATTGAAGTAATTTATTTACAAGGTAAAACGAAAAAATCAATGTTCCTCAAAGTATCTTTGAAATGGGAGATAAATTAAATTACTAGATAATAATTAAACATTTATTCTCATGTTATTTTATCAAAGCAGAGTGGAGCAGGAAAAACATCTCTTTAGTCAGAGCGTCTGATATGATTGACTCGTGAATATTGTGTACACATGCATGAAATGTGTATTTGTGGAAGACTGTGGAATATCTTGGCCAGTTCAGTATGTATATACACAACCACAGTCACCTACACTCATCTTCACAATGTAATCTGGCACATATGACACAAACTAATCATATGTGGACAGCCACTGGGGATTTCTTTTTTTACTGCTCATCTTCACACATAAACTGAGCATACTCAGTTTGTGTGGATTCATTATATGAACTGAGATTTTCAATGTGTACATTCAGATACATTCACATAACAAACATGCATCCATGCAAATATAACCAAAACATAATAGCCTGAACAGAAAACTATAAAAAAAACAAGAGAGGGGGATTTGGGGTCTGTTCCAAAGCTGTGTTACTTTTGTTTGGTCTTTTTTTTTTGCAGTTATCAGCTGCAGAACTGGTATCTTTGCACACTCTCACACTCCCTCCTTCTTTCATCTTCTCCCCATTACTGATAGCTACAGTTCCCCAGAGAGTCCTGTGGAGGGCGCCGCTTTACTCACCAGCTCATCATCATGCATAACGCTGACTCTCTCAGCACTGTAAACCACTTCTTTAACATCCAGAGACTCATCAATCACCTGTCAACACAGACAGGGGGAGCCCAGGTTACACTCACCACAATGTGTGTGTGAGATCGTTTGTGTGTGAGATAGATAGGGAGAGAAAAAAGAGATAGGCAGGCTGACAGCGAGAGGGTGTGAATGTGCAGCGAAGTAAACTGTAAGGATTATCTGTGTTTATGTGATGATACACTTGGAGCTGTCTTGAACAAACTGGAAGGAGAGAGGGAGGGGAGTTGCAAGCATCAACAACAGATTTCTCTTCTAGGCACACAATTAACATGTCTCTCTAAACAGACTGTCAGCCACTCATTACTGAGAGCTCTAATCTACAGAAGCGCTGTGAGTGGAAGTGGGCGTGTTTAAGGAGGCAGAAACAAAATCTGATGTTTGTAGAGACAGAGCAGTCCAGAGTCTGGTTCTCCAGATAAAATGATCTCCATTCACATTTTAGGCATGATCACCATTTGTCATTTTTTTCACCTCAGATTGCTCCGTCTTAGAAGACTAGCATTTCTAAAAAGAAACATGCATGCATTCAAAAAAAAAACAAAAAATCCAAAAAAAAAAAACTTGCATGACTCATATTCACACACACACACCAATACACAGTTTAACAGTTGGTGTTGGAAATAACATGCAAGCCACAGGACACATTCAGCAGCCAAGCATCATTTGAAAATCCATGAGGAAGAATGGTGCGTCTGGCAAAGGAAAGTAAGAATGCGATGACAGCCGAACAAAGAGCGGAGTTGATCTAAAAGAGGGTCGGTCGAGGCAAAAGAGGGACACGCAAATAGCCCAGTGTAAGATAGTTGTAACTATGACAACATAGTTACTGTGTTAATCTGACTTAAAAGATGAACTTAAGAGAGCTCTGTGAAAGCGCTGTATGTATCAGTTTCAACCATCAGTACAATTGAGGTTGTTTAAGAATATTTAACATTGAAAATACAATTTAGTGTTTTTACATTGTCTCTCCTGTGGATTTGCTTTAACAATGCTGCTCTCAGTTCATGTGTTGAGCAAGTTAGAAAGGCTTGGAGGCACAGAGAGAATGATAAAGTGTCAATAGAGCTCTTACCACATTGTTGCTGATCTTGGGTTTGCTGTTGATGATTCTCTCCTCAGCACCTATCAGACCGTCCAAACCAGACATGGCAGAGCCTGCAGGAGGTGAAGCAGTGCAGTCAATAACAGCGGAGCAGCACCAACAAACAAACAAACAAACAAACAGAGATGGTGGTATTGATGGTGGACAGCTGCACGTAGCTGTCCAGCTCTTTTCCTCACAACTGTTGCCTCAGTCTCCTGGTGACAACAAAGCCCTTTCTTGCATTCAGCACAGTGTGAGCACTGTGAAGTCAACATGACACTGACCTTACAGTTTCTACAAAGGCTCTCTCAAAGTGGCGTTCTGCATGCTGCCGAGAATTCTCTGTAAACATCCAGTTGTATGCATCGACTGACTGAACAAACCTCTCTAAACACTTATGACTCATCCTGGAGTTTTGAAAGTCAGGACTCTGCATCACTGTAGTCTCTCATCTACAAATCCTTAGTGTCCTTCAGGAATTTTTGGAAGATCATTTTTAAAGTCTTAGTAAGTGGCTAAGACAAAAACTGGGTCAGAGTGTCAAATATGCATGTTACACTGATGGTTTTCAAATAGGCATTGGGTCTATTAATATACACACACCAGATACGCCATGAATAAATCAAGAACTGAGAGGAGAGACAGCGAGCGAGGCAGCGTCCTGAACAATGCACAGCAGCGATGAGTCTGGCATCGCCTTCCTGCCTGCTGCTTGCAAGGCAGCCAGAGCCTAACGCTTAAAGATTAGCAAAATTGTCTTTGGATTAAGCGAGGAACAATGATGTGTGTTCACGAGCTTCACTCTGCAGAAGTGACGTCTGAGACTCTGGCAGGTTATCAGATGGTACTGCAGGGTGCACATGGTGTCGCAGCCAGCCACAATAACACAGCACAATGAGAGTGACCTCTATGGGAGCAATGTGACTGCTCATCTGCTGTAACCTTCAGTCTGTTAACCAGATATTCTATTATAAGACAACGAATCAACAATGAAACATTTATATAATTTATCAAGCAACACATTGATTTGATCAAAATGTTAAAATTGTGAGAAAATGTATTGATGATTTTTTTCTTTTTTGTAATAATAACTTGATTAGTAAAGTATTGGTAATAAACATGGAGAACACTTTCATTAATCGCTGATGTTTTGAAGATTAAAATTCATTAACTTTTATTAAAGAAAATGATTTAAAGTTGAGTATAATAATGAAAATAATCCTAGTGTGTAGCACAGCTGAGTGTTGGACATGTAAATTGCAAAAATGAGAGCAAATAAGAGAGACAAGATTCTTGGAGGTTGTGCATCTATTTTCAAAAAAATCAATGTGGTTTAGATACAAACATTACTGGCAGTTAAAGGTGTCTCTGTGCTCTATGAGTAAGAACACAATGTTAAGCCCAGATCAGACAGAACACGTGAGGTAACCACATCCAAGGCTCAGGTCTTGGAGGACAAATTGGGCAACTTTAGATTGGACTGTGGATCAGCAGGAGGAACAGTAAGCCTCAGACAGGGCCACTAAATCATAAAGCTCCTATCAGGAAGAGGAGAATGAGTGTGTGGGTGAGGGACTAACTAAGCAAGGTGTTTCAACAAATGTACCGAGGACAGGATGACAGCAAACACATGTCTGAGGAGTCTCTCTGAGAGGGGAGCTGACTATGATCTACCTCTACCAGACACAGAAGCCACTGACTTTGCCATTTAGCATGAAGTGATAATCCTAGCATGATGAAAAAGCATAACAGCAACTGAAGCCCCACCACGCAGCCCATGTGAGTCATTAAAAAAAGTGGAAAGTAAACCACCAGATGGCTTCTGATAGAAAAGAAATGGCGAGAGAGAGAGAGAGAGGATCCCAAATAGCACCAAGGAATAGGAGACCGTTGGAACAAAACTGAGGATGGGAATGGCTTGGGAGATGAGGAGGGGGGCAGAAAAACAAGACGCAACAGAGGCACCAACCTTTCTTGAAGGCACGTGGGGAGTCTGATAGATCGCCTTGGCATTAGAAATGAGCAACAGAAAAAAAGAACAGAAAAAGGGGAAGGAGAGAAGAGAGAAAACTTAGATGAGAAGAGAAAAGGCAGGATTATCAAGCTGTGTTAATTGATTAGGAAGGATCCACTTTGGAAGAGTCCGAAAAAATTCGAAAAAATTCAAGACAAACCAAACTCAAAGAGGGGAGCCATTTCAAACTTGGCAGCTCTGTCTAAGCCCTCTGGGGGTGTTGGCATATATGTGAAATGTTCCTTGGGGATTTACTTGTAATTTGCCTTCCATTTTGCTGGAAGTGTTCCATCCATCATGTTTTCTCTCTTTGAAGATTCAATCTTTTGTTTGGCACAAATGTGACAATGAAGAAAACCATAACTGCTCATTTTTTTCCCCTAAGCTTTTGGCTCCAGCTCAGAACCAAAGCCTGAGGCTTTTTGCATTTATCTGAACTTCAGTAGTGCTGTGTTGAAGACAAGGCAGGCCACAGGAAACTGTGCAGGCACAGATAAGTCCAAAACCATGGCCCCACAGCACATTTGCAACAGCATAGAACACACAGTCAATCTGTTCTCGCTCACTGTGCAACAGCTCTGGCTCACCAGAGTCCCTCAGAAAGACCTGTGTGTATGGCCTATTGTTTTCCTCACAGCCACAGTGTTGTCCATGATGCTATGTGTGACTGTGCGTGAGCTGGTGTTGCTCACCCTCTGGCTCTGAACGGGACCCCAGAGATGTGACCTGGAAGGGCCGGTAGGGTTTGCCCTCAGACACGGGGATTTCCACGCTCTCCTCTGACGACACGGTGACATCAGGCTGCGACTCAGAGATAGACGACAGGAACTGGTCCATGTCAGCTTTCTGCTCCTGGAGAAGCTCGTCTGCAGAAAAGAAGAAAGTACCAGCTTTGAGACGGCCCGGCACGTGCTAACACCTGTCAGCCTAGGACATGGCAGCCATGTGCAAAAGGAGAGTTTCACCAATTACTGTTAACACTCTTTTTTAAACAGAGCTGCTGCTGCAAGAGCTGTCTGTTCCCATTTCTGCTAACTACCAATTAGTATTTTTCTGAGAGCTATTTTCCGTGTAAATCTGTACATCTCCCAACAGGATGCTGCGTAGTGAAAGCTGTGACCCAGTTCTGTCATGCACCCGTTCCACTTTAATCTCTGCTCCAACACCATGTTATGGTTCCTTTAATGAACCAACGGAAACAAAAGAAAATGATAAAATGTGCCAAACTTTGCCTGTTTTAGATTTTACCACTGGGGAAGAGTACATCCCCAAAACAATTCTCGGCTTTAGATCTAATTGTAAAAATGAGAGCTAATGAGCAGAGACCCTTTAAAACAGTAAGTAGAAGCTGAAGTATTAAATCCCCTCCACAAAATCATACTGAGGGAAAAAAAAGACAATCCTTTTTCCTCTGGCTTTGATATTTGGTTTTCAGAGAGTGATAAAGCCTGTCTGCCGGGTTCCTCTTTTATTTGTGTTTCCATTTGCACAAAGAGAAGTAAGTTTGCACCCGATAAAAAAAGCAAATTCACCGAGGGCCAGAGAAAATGTGATGTACTGGCTTTATCTGTCTGGCACAAGTGCGAATTCCATCACTGTTTTCATTTCACTTCATTCTTATTACAGCACGCTGTCCCTCCTCCCAGCCGCCTCAGGGGCTTTTGAGAGAACACGACTCACCAATTTCATCCTGAATCTCGTCGGCCACATAAGGTACTTTGTAGAGCAGAGATAGACTCTGGTTCATCCTCTCCTCGATCACATGCAGGTGGGTCATCACCTGGTGATGGGAAAAACAGACCATCAGGGTGTCATCAAAAATGCTGTTTGAACTGCTTCCCCATATGGAAAAGGTGTGTTTTATTTTGAGGATCCTGAATAATTCAAAATAATGTTACCATTTGCACCAGGACTGCAGCTAATGACTGTAATTTTAATAAAAATATTCATTTTATAATTACTGGATTATTGCTTAGTCTACATCTCAAAGCCCAAGGTGTTGTCTTCCATTTGCTTATTTTTTTCAGAAAACCAGTGATGAACAGTGTAATTATATTTAAAATTATAGAGAAAAGATGAAAATTCTAATATTGAAGATGTAGCAGAATCATTTAATGGCTTATGACAAATCTATTAATTGAATAATCATTCAACACTAATCCAGTGACAACTAATTAAAGAGTGATTCGCCATCTCTCTCTATAAAATGTTCCTCCCAACAGTATTTATTTAAAAGCTCACATTAATGAACCAGAAAAGACACCCTCATCCCAGAAAATCCCCCTCTGGAGTTTCTTGTAACTGTTGAGGTTCCAAGTTTAGTCACCTAATAGCATCACAGATTATAATTCTGGCTTTCCTGCTTGGAGATTTGCACAGAAAAAGAGGTGGTGGTGCGGTGAGATATGACAACATTTCTCCTCAGAAACTGATGTCAGCAGGGGGAGAAATTACACACCAAACAAAAGAAAAAATAAAAATGAAAAACGAAAAACGAAACAAAAAAGAAAAAAATAACACAATTTGTAAGATTGGTTGGAGTTGTAATGTATGCATATGCAAAACTTTTATTTATTAATGTTTTAGCTTACTAAACTGCATCAACTATCATCATAATAGCACATCTGCAAAATGTAAACAACTACAAATGAGTCATTTTCGATTAATCAATATAACCAAGAAAAACACTTTTATATATAATATATACTAATATATTAAATGTAATATATTTAATATATGACTACACAGTACAGAACAACTGGCTGTTCACTGTCCAGAACATAAGTGTTGTGAAGATAAAGTATTTCAAGTTCCAAAATTTTAAACAAAAATAGCCTAAATGGGCTTCCTGTTAGAATATTTTCTTGAGCTGAACTCAGATATGTTCACACTCAGTTAACATAAAACAAGTTGGTGCATGAAGCCCAATATTCAAATCAGTGTTGAGGCTCTAAACTGACCTGACAGGATCTACTTGCTGTCAGCCCCAATAATCACCACCAAATCACATTTTCTCTTTTGATCAGACAGATATAAAACTTTGTGAGTTCCAAAAATCCTCCAGTCGTTTTCACTGTTGCCATCAGCAATATGATGTTTAGAGACTAGAAATATTTCCATGTTTTCTGCTGCCAAAGTGGTTGGCAGAATATGAAAAAAAAAAGCTACCAGCCACTGACAAAGCTGACCAGCTCTTGGCAGGTAACTGCCGTTTATTTCTCACTATGATGACTGACTGTTTTAATCTTACAACACATGGCTGCAGTGCATCAGAGCCAGCAACAGATGGCAATCATGCACCTTTCCCATTAAATGCACGCTGCAGCCCCTATGGCAGCTTCCTGTTGATGTCTGACAAACAGTCTTTATTATAGAGACTATATGTTCCTGTACTGGAGCAGAGATTTCAATGCACCAAGAAACCTCTCCTAACTTGAACAGGCAAAAAAAAGGACAGTCTTGATCCCAGGAAGCCACATAATACAGTTATATAAAGCACAGCAAGCCTTCTTTAGACAAGGGATCCTTTTATGATGCACTTCTAAGTCATGTGTCAAATCAACAAAGGGGAGTTGCAAAAACTGGAAATGCAAATTTCAACTTGCTGCAGAATTGGCTGAGAGAAGAAATACACAGGAAACAGGCTTGACAAACAAACATTGTGAGAGAACAACAATGAGCACAGAGGCTCGCTGCTTCCCTGGTCTTGTCTCACGATTCATCTAAATAGTAACCCTGCGGTGTTTTTTCACCCTCCTCACTATGTTGTTTCATCCATCTGCTGTGTTATCTGTAATGGTGCAGGATAACGATAAACGGTGTCGAAGGGCACTCACACACAGGCGAATACATCTAACAGACGAGCTTCCAGCCAAATCCCTGTACGGCAGCTCAGAGTCCAGCATTACACAAGACCTGCGCGATGTTAATCTTCGGCTGAGGCTTAAGTGAATGAAATGCCCGCCCTCCCTCCGTCAAACGAGCCTACTCATTCCTTCTGGGTTTCAACTCAGAGAAACACACACTCTTTCTACCTCCTACACACTTGGAAACACGGCAGAAAAGAGCAGGCTGAGACATCATTATCTCTCCCATGTCTGGGCAAGAATTGGACAATCTTGGGTTGGCTCGGCCTGAAGTTTCAGATTTACTGATGCAGCCTTTAATACAGTTCATCTTCATTGTCAAGTAGCTCAGGAAAGATGCAAAACCTTAAAGAACTGGCAGCTTCATGTAACCAAACTGAACCCTGCAGACCTGAAGGACTGTACAATTAATGACTAACAAATTGTATAAATCTAAGATAATCTAAGATAAGCCAAACATTATCTGGTTCCAGCTTTTCAAAAACAGGAATCTGATGCTTTTCTGTGTTACATCTTTAAAATTGGATATTTCAGGGTTTTCAGTGTTAATTCATCATAACAAGTAAAAGAAAGATATCCCCTTGGGAACTAATGGAGCGCATTTTTTTTTTACCAAGATCAAACCAGGTAAATCATCAGGTTTGAAACACTGACCTGTGACTTCATCTGAGCAGCCTTCTCAGGGTCCACAGCCAGGACATGCTGGTAGTGGCGGATGGTGTGCTGGCGGTCCTTGTTCTCAGCGCGGACATACCGTCTCAGGGCCTGCAGGATGCGGTGGGGCTGAGGGGAACATGAAATGGGAAGAAGAGAGGTGGTTAGTAAAGATGGGTGGTAAAACAACTTAATTTTTTCATTTAAAAACTTCAGATTAATTTTATTTTGGAAGATAAACTCAATATAAGTGTAATAACCGAACACACTTGGCAGTAAGTTTGCTATTAGACATAAGAGCTCTTGGTGCTACTACAGCTTTAAAAAAACATGAAAATTGTTCTCTTCTCATTCATATATCTGAAAAGGAGGACGACAAGAACATTGTAGTCAAATGTGATCAGAAAAATAATCAACTGCATACAACATGCCATAAAACTGCAGTGCTTACCAAAATGACATCACACCAAAAAGGACAATTACAATTTTTAGACTTGTGACAAAAACAGTACGAGAAACTACTGTCCCTCAAGTGAGGAAACATTCTTATATTTGAAATGAGTCCAAATTAAAAAATTTTAGTCTTTCCTTTTTGGGTAACAAGTGACTGAGCGACCAGCACCTTGCCACAGAGTAGCAAACTGTGTGCTGGCAAAAGGATCAAAAGACCATTAGATGAGAGGAATGTAAAACCATGGCACAGGGATTACAGCTGTACGTTCAAATGTGATTGACTTTGTGCTCATGGAGGATTTTGGGATGTGTTTTTTCTGGCTGCAGTAATCCATTCTCCTCATGATGAACTGCATGTTAGCAGAGGGTCGTCCGAAAGAATATGAGATTAGCAACAGGCCATGAGTAGTGTGTTCTCGCAGAACTGTGTATGTATTAATGTTTTTGCTCATCGACTGAGGGGAAGTAAAAAAAAAAAGGCAGCAGGCAGATGCAGAGAGGTGAGGATAAAAGATGCTCTCTAAGGTCGGTGTGTGGTGTTTACCCTGGGGGGGTCGGCCTGCAGGGCAGCCAGGTAGTTCTCCAGGGCCAGACGGCGCCGGTCATTCAGCATGGCCTCCACCCGGGCGAGGTGAGTCTCCACCAACTGTTGCTTCTCACTGGCTGCCTCCTCCTCCAGGGACTCCACCATGGCTTGGAAGTGCTATAAAAAAAATCATAAATATATATAAATATGTATAGGTACTTTAAAGAGCACAGCACAATGGAGCTCTTTTAACTTCTACTTAAAGAAAGAGGAAAAAAAAAACAGCTCTCGCTTTCACTCATGTGCCTCTCATGCTTGTCAAGGGAGTCAGGGACTCATTTAGAAGTCTCCCCATTCAGACAGTGCCCTAATTTAGCCTTAGAGTGATAAAGATAGAGCAGCCAGGGAGAAAGGATCTTTAATGGCACAGGGAGTGAGGGACCAGGGCCTGTAAGCTGTTATATCTCACCCAAACAAAGGGACAAAAGGGGGACTCCCAGGGGGGAGGGATCAGTGTCTTACCTGGATCAATGTCTGCCTCTCAGCCTTGGGCAGGTTCTTAGCCTCGCGATCAGCCTCTTCCCACTCTTTTCTTACCTGTTGTGAGAGAGAGAGAGACAGAAATGAAGTAAGAGACAAGGTGGTCCTCCAGCACCTGTTCACTTCAGAGTGAACCAGGCACTGCCAACGGAACATTTTTGTAGATGCACGTTTTTTTAAGTCTGTCATGGTATGACCTTGCTTCTTGCCATATTGTCGCAGTCAGTTTTTCAGATCTTACGTAGACTTAGAATAGTCAGTGGTCCTTGACTCCCACAGGCAAAGGCTACTCTCAGTTGCGCCCTGACAAGCTTAAGAGCTTAATTTCTAAATTTAAACTGTAAAAAATGTTATACTTGTTCTTAATTGAGGTCTTAAAAAAAATCACATTTTCCTGCTTCTTAAATGTTTCATCATTCTTTCAGTTTTATTGCAAATTAGCAACAAAATAGGTCACAAACTGCATCACAGTCACTGAAATACTTTTCTAACTAGTTCTCAGTCTATGAACTCATCTGCCTGTTTTTTTATCGACACTTCCTTAATGAGGAAAATCAATAAAGGACAATAGCTTTCAATTCATGAGTGTCCTCTACAAAAGGAGTAAATGGTCTATTTATTTTGTCAATTTTATGTTTAGAACCATGTATAATTTTGTGAGAATAATATTGTTTTTTTTTAATAGTGTTTGGCTCCAGATCAGGATATTATTATTGAAGTAACTAAATACTGCAGGTTTTTCACAAGATGCTTTAAAACTTTTTCTGTTTTAAAATCGAACATACATCATGCATACATGTATCTGTCAAAATATTCTTTAGAAAAACTGATTTCAATATATTTCATTTATTTATGTGGTTCTTTTGAGCAGTAAAAATTGTACTTATTGCCTCTTCAATCAAGATAATGCTGTCCTGGCTTGACCAGATAACTCACCCTCTCCATACGGTTGCGGTGCCTGATCTCCAGCTGCTCCTTGGCCCTCTGGAAGCGACTGTGCTCCTTGTCATCGGCCGGAGTCTCAAAGTAGATGTCAACATCATCAGTGGGCTGAGGAGTTGGTGGCAAGGCTGCAAATTCAGAAACAGAAGGTGAGAGGACAGGATTGCAAAGTGTCAACCAGGCAGACAGACAGGTGCAAGGGGAAACAGACAGACAGGCAGGCTGGCTGGTCCAGGCAGACACACATAGGAAGAAAGTCAGAGAAAGACGGAAAGACAACTAGTTACAGAAAGAGAGAGTTAAAAGTGGAATGCAGATTGAAGTTGGACAAACATCCTCACAGAAGCACTCCTCTGGTTGGCGTTCCTCCACCCTTAGTAACTCTGATAAATGTAAGAGAGTCTGACAGTCTTTCCTTTTGAATTCCTTTCATCTTCCCATCGGCTTTCTGCTGACAGGTCACATCTCCAACACTAATGGAAATATCTCTGCGTCTGACGGCTGGGTCATCTGGGGCGAGGCCAGAGGGCTCTGTTTTGAGCTCTTTGCTATACAGTCACGCAGGAGTCCCTTCATGCACCGCTGTAAGTTGCAAAAACAATGACGCTTCGGGCTGGTAAACAGGAAGAGACCTCATCTTTTTGCCTCACCATCAAAAATGGGGGTCACGAGTTAACGGACAAACATGCTAATGCACTGAACTTTACCACTTCAGCTCCTAAAATCATTTAATATATCAAATGCAAAAGAATCCAATCCAATTGGGTATGGCTTTGAGTTAATGAAAAGTGGTCACGGTAAGGTGAAAAAAAAAGAAAAAGAAAAAAGGTGCTTGCTGTCACATGTGGTGGAGTTCTAGTAAAGTAATGGAAGTGCTCTGTGAGCAGACAGACAGATTGTTGCAGGCAGAAAGACAGGAACATGAACAAATGGCAGGGGTGAACACATGAAGGCAAACAAGAGGAAAGAAAACTTAAATTGCACAAATACATGAAAACTACATTAAGAAAAGAGAAGAAAGTCGCGTTTATTATTTAGTATTTTTGGAATTTAATGTCAAATTTAATTTTACTAATGTTTGCTGATTATAAATGTATTAGTTGAAGAGGGTATAATTTGAAACAAGAAATTAACCTGGATAAAATGGATTTTACAATAAAAAATAAATAAATTAAGACAATGAAATAATTAAGAAAAGACAAGAAAGAGTTTAGATTTGAAGAGGCATTCAAGGGCATCTCTCTGTTTCTGACAGATTTCCAGTATTTGTGCTACAGACAATCTTGGTTGTTCCTAAAAAATATTCAGTGGGCAGTGTGTAGGAGGCACAATGGTCGACCAATGACCAACGTCCAAGAACAAACTGTTTTTGGTCTTACAGGGATAATTTTATGGGTTCAGATAGTTTCTAATGTTTTATTTAAGTTACAGTTAATTAGATAACAAATGTATTTTAAGTTTTTTGTCTGATTTTGTTGAAAAGGCCATGGCAATATTTTTATTTTACTGAAAAAACAAAAAACATAGCTACATTTATACTGTATATTTTCAAAAGCTCCATCCAAGTTATTTAACAGTATCGCACATATAGGACAAATATCAATATCTTGAGATATTATAATAGCATTTTAACTACTGAAAAACTGGGTTCTAGATGGCATTTTATGAGCCCTTTACTAAGACTATAAATCGACTAATTAATAGACCAAGAAATACAAGTTATTTATTAAGAAAACACACCAATTTAAATCTCCTTCCAGTGACTATTCTAAGAATTTATCACGAGTAGTTGTCTTGAAAAGACAAAGAATCTGAATGAACATGATATGATTTATAAATATGATGATATCCTTACATTTTTTTATTCAAATTATTAATAACCAAAATAAACGACACATTATAAAAATGAAAATAATCATTAGTTGCAGCACTCGGCATTTCAGTGGATAATTTAAAAGAAAGAGGATGATACTGGTTGAATTCAGTTGCTGTGATTGTTGAGGTGAAGGTGCATGGTAAAAGCAACTGTGGTGATTTAATGAGTGACAGCTGAAGGCTTGAGAGCGGGTGCTTTTCTTAAACGTCAGCGACAGCGACTATATCATCCTAAAGTGTTTTTAGAGGAGAGTCGGCAGCAGAGACACACAGAGAGAGAGAGGGGTGTTTTTCAAACCGGCCTCTGTCAGGTGAGACTTACTCAGACGCTTGCACACGGCCATGCAGTACTCCTCTGAGTCGAAATTGTTGCGGTTGCCGGCACAGCCCCCGTATATGAAGCGCACACACTTCCTCTGGCTCATGTCGAAGTGCCAGCGGGGCATCGAGGCACGGCAGGGGCCGGTCTCAGCCTCCAGGGTGCACACCGCTGCCAGGGGACAGCTTGTTAGATCATCCAGCCTCTAGGGGCAGCACTTATTTCCAGTAGCATTCACAAACACTTAAAAAGCTACCTTCAAACACTCTTTACTACTGCTACATCTAGAAGTATCATTAAGCAGAACAAGATGGGAGTAACTCCTTTTAGTACATGATGAGCAGATTTTATCAGCTGGGCTTCAACATCAGCAAGATGATTTGTCCTTGTGCTCTGATAAAGCAGAACAGTACATCACAGCATCTGCTGTGAGCTGAAGAAAAGGGGATTTGCTGACCCATACACTTATCAGGTTACATCCTGTCTGAGATTTCACTTTTAGCCAATAGTTTAAAAGTTAAAAAGGTTTGATTACATATAAATGCTAGGCAAAATGCCACCACAGGAGAGAGAGAGAGAGAGAGAAAGAAGGAAGATAATACATTATATTTCATAATTACTCAATATGAACCTTTCACTTCCTGCAGAGTCTTGTCCTCATCTTGGCTTTCTGACATTTTGCTGCTCTCTTTCTTCTCATCCTCATCGTCCTTCTCTGCCTCCTCATCCTCATACACGTAGTGGTATTCCTCCTCATCTTCCTCCTCCTTGTCTTCGTCCTCATCCATGGGCTCCTCCTTCTGTGTGGGCTGCTCATCAGCTGGTGTCTCACTGAGGAGGGAAAGAGGCGGAGGTGATTGAGTGAAGGGGTGGAAGCCAGAAAGAAGAGCTATTTATCAAGGCAGAGCAGCTGCCATAGGTCAATGTCACGGCACTTTAATTCATCCAGATGGCCGGTAATACCTGACCCTTGCAGGAGAGTGGATATTACGCTCGCAATATTTCGAAAAAATAACATGATCGTGAACACAAACACATGCTGCCACAGATTTTGCCCTCCTGCTTCACAGCTGCTCACCTGTCCTCCTCCTCAACCAGGTCAGCCTCGTCAATCTCCTCATCTTCTATCTCCTCCTCTTCATCATCTTCCTGGGAGGGTAGGGAAGGTGGGGCGGACTCCCCGGTGCGAGATGAGGGGCAGCACACGTACTCGGTGCCGTGGAACTTGTCGATGCCACAGGGCAGCAGCATGCCGTAGCTGTGCAGCATCATGGAGCTCTTGGCACAGGCCTGACAGAGGAGAGGAAGAGAGCGAGTGATGAGACTGACTGAACATGGCACAGGGCTCCAGAACGATGGCGACACTGTGCTTCAAAGGACTCTGTTAATTATCAATGTTAGCTACAACTTTTGCATGAGAAGGTCATTTTTTTAAATCAAATTTTCACCTACTAGATTTTCATATTTGATTTTTTTTGTCTCATTTTCATTTTTTCTCTTATGACTGACTAAGTAACAGATCTACACTCCCACAGAAAGTAGACATCCTGATTTTGAAGCTAGTTCTCTTGTCACACACTGACTAAAGGGCCATACTTCAAAAAAAAGTTATGTGGTCCTTTACCTTACAGTTAAAGGACCACATAGTGCTCTGCTTCATATAGCAGTAGGGAGGATCGAGTACAGCTTCAATCTCACTACAGGCTGCTGAGAAACTCCACTGGAGCAGTCGAGGATTAGCTGCCCCGCTTAAGAACATCTCAGTGGCAGTTGGTGAGGGATCTGGGACTGTTTCTGAGTCATTGTTCTTTTACAGATTTTCCGAACGGTAAGATTTATTGCTGCATGGCTGAAACAAATTTGCTTTCGACTGTAGGTCATTTATGCATCTGGATGTCACATCTTCCACAGGCTGCACACGATGCTCGCATCCAGGCTTTTGTGATAGATGTCAGGGAAGAGTAAGACTCAGGAAACATGACACAGGGAGAGACAAGAGCAGACGGTTGATGGCTGCTGCTCGCACTGCTGTGGTCAGAGTGGCCCCCAAGGGCCGGCTCTAGAGCTGCCCAGGGGGGATTAGCTGCATTACATCCACAACACTAATCTGATTAGAAGCTAAAATGTGAGGGCTCCAAGTCAGCCTGTGATCAGAGGGCCTCAGAGACTCGCAGAGACAGGTGGAAAGGTATTAGAGAGGGAAGAGGACAAACTGGAAAGTAATGAAAGTGTGGCCAGTGTGACAAGGAGACGAGGCTTAAAATTAGTTTAGTTTAATTCCTATAAGCTAAGTCGATGACTTCCTCTTCCCACAGGACCTTCCTTGTCCATTTTCCTGCTATCACTACAATGCAGCCTCCCACTGTTTCCTATGAAGTAATTCTTTCCTCACCTCTTTGGCCACACCATGCCACTGCTGATGGCTGACGCACATGTCCATACGCTCCTTGTGGAAGAACTTGCACTTCTCAGGGACCAGAAGCACGTCACTCACGAACTCGCCCACTGTAACAGCAAATCACATGGACAGATATGCCTGTTAGTCATGCCACGAATCAGTCTAAAAAAAAAAAATCATTCCCCTGCCCGGTCACTAACAATAAATTGCTATGAGATACTAAAAAAGGAATAACTGATGAGATGAGTGAAAAATTGCTTGATTTAATAATTTATAGCTGCCTGGTCCTTTACATTTTATTACAGTAAGTAACAGATAGGGCATTTGACACTTGAACATCTGTCTGTGAACCTGAAGCCAGAAGGTAATCATTCCTCCTCTATCACTGCATCTGTAAGCCTGCAATCAAAAAGGCAGTGGAGAAAATCAGATTTCTCACACTTTTAAATTAGTCCAGACCCTTTCTGTGAGCCAGTGATGTCATTTACTTGATGAATTCAAACCGCTGATGTTTTATTCATAGAAGGAGCTGACAGAAAGCAGATCTTAGGGAAATTAAAGACATGAAAGGCATGTTTTTAATTCCTATGAAGGTTAAAAACCATGTGTGTGTAAGCATATGGTGCAGGGGTCATAAGAGAGATTTAAAAGGACAGCAACTGCTGATAGGCTGGCAGTGTGACGAGTCGCTCAGGTAGAAACACTGCCATCAGAAACAGATGGAAAGCCAGGCAGACGGAGAGAAAGGAAGAGAGGGAGGGATGAATAGAAGGTTTTAGGGCAAAGTCCAGATCAGAGCAGCTGAGGAATGGGCGGGCTGAAAACACACAAATGAGGGTCCAGAGGTCTCAAGAAGAGGGCTGGGAGCTGTCTTATAACTGCTCATTTAGTGGTTCGCCACGACCTCAGCCTGGGGCAGAGCTGCTGGAGCACTTCGTATGAGCCAGGCGAGGCAGGCAGAGGGGGAAAAAGCAGTGTTTTGGAAAATGAGAGGGTAGGATAGGAAGAGGAGCGAGCTGGAAATAGCAAAGGACTCAGCAGCTGCTTCTCATCCCCGCCTAGGAGGTACAGTAACACCCCCCTCACAAAACACCCCCCCCTCAACCCTCCAGACCCTCGTTTCTCCTGCTTCTCTGCTTTATACTAACCACTGACATACCCCGACCAAGCACATCTACTCAAAGTATCTGATTTAGGTCAAATGGAAAAGTATAGAATATGTTTGGGTTTTGAACTAAAATAAAAAAATCTGCAAATGTTAAACATGTAATTTGTGCCGTTAGAGGTCTCTCATTCAAAACAAGAATGAAAAGATGTAATTAGATGAGGTGAAGTATTGTGGGATCATGGGATATGTTTTATTTCATTGTTTAACATTCCTCATTGCAGAGGAAAATTTATCTGACTGACCAAGGCTGGCTAAATATATAACAAGGATATGGTTGCTTTTAGACATTTTAATGTGGAAATCTTACATATTGTAAGTTTAACAAGGTAATATTGCACTTTTCAGTCCAGCTATTTGACAGCTGTAGTTGCTTTGCAGATAATTATTTTGAGATGTGTTAAGAATACTGTCCGCATATAAAATATGACGCACTGCTAGAGCCAGTCTGAACTACCCAACATTATATTAGGCATTTAAAATGAGCTCCCTCTTCACAAGCTGTAGCACTGAAATAGAAAAACACATAGTTTATTGAGAGTCTAATCCAACAGAATCACATCGGACAACACTGAAATTGGCTAATGCTTTTATATGATACGACAGTGAATTTTGCTGATAATATTTTTTTATTCAACTTTTCTTTGATGAGAATCCTAAATGCCTGACTAATCTGTGAAAGAATAATTTCACATGCTTGTGTTTCTACTGTTGTTTCAGGAGAAAGGTCTGAATATGGTGACACTCACCTCTCTCCACATCCAGACAAACACAGAGAGACTAAAAGAGATCATGACTCCCAGTAACCCTCAGCACCACTTTCTGCACACCGGACGCTAACTGATTCATGCGCTCACACTCTCTATTTCATCTCCTTCTCCATCTCGTTCTCACACACTCTCAGGTTGCTTTGTGTTTGTGTGTGAGGTGGAGTGGGTTTCAAGCAGGCCCCCTATGCAGACACACTGCAGTGGGTGATGGATGGTGGTGTTTGGAGAGCAGCTGTGCCTCACAAGCACTCCTGCTCCGTGTGTTCCTCTGTGTGTAGCTGAGCAAAGTGTGTGTATGAGCGTATATACTCTTCCCCGGTGACCTCTTCTCCACCTACTCCATTCATCTGTCTTTCCTTTGACCTTCTGTCTATCAGACACCCTCGCTAACACTCTCCATTGCCCCGACTAGCTGCACTACAGGCATCGAGGGAGTATAAAGGTAAGAGTACACCCAATGTGCCAATGATACCTTCAGAACTGGGAGGTGGTGAATTTAATTAAGCACCAACCAAGATCTTCTTGTCGACAGAGTGGCTATTGTGTTTCAAGGACTTTCTGAGGGAGGCAGGCTGTAATGAAATTTTGTGTAATCGGTATAAGATCTAAAAATGCAAATTACTTGTTCAGTGCACTTAATGATTCAATCTGTAAAATATTTCACCACTTAGCTATGAGTTATAAAAACATGTGATGCTGAAAAGTTCAAGTTAAAAATAGAAAGACAGTCTTGTTAGCTTTCAATCATAAAAAAAAGTTTTTCTAGCCCTGGCAAACAGTGCAGACAAAAAAACAGCATCATAAAACATTAACACATTAATAACTTTGAGCTAGTTGTTTTCAAGTGTTAGTTTTTGCTGTATAGTTTGAGAATGATGTTCAGTCTTTGATTTTTGGCAGTGCGGCTGACCTTTTGTTTACATTTGCCTCATGGATTTTTGCCTTTTAAGTCGTTGAAATCTGAATTGCCAACATGAAAAGATTTCAAAGAGCAGATGTGACTAAAACAAGGAGGAAGCTGAAGGTTGATGTTGTGTAATGGAAACATCATTTGCATTTATCTCCTGACTTCCAGGTCATGCAAAGAACTTTTTATTTTCAGCCAACGTTTCTAATTTTAACAACAGACAACAACTGAGCCCTAGCCAGTGTTGTGTCCTGTGCTTTGGCTAACATTTCACATGAGTTTAATTTATGGTTTTAGAACAAAATCATATAATTGCAGCATTTGTGTCCACAAGCCAGTTTCAGAGTTAAGACCTCTGTTTTAAAAAATTTCCAGTAGCAAAAGGAGTGGAAAGAGCCAGAGGCGTGGTGCTCTGAAACAAGCCTGAGTTTCCATCCATTATCAACTTATTCACAATTCACTCAGCCACTCTAAGTGATATCAGCATTTGTCATTGTGTGCTCTGCCCTTTGCTAAATCAACAGGCTTAGTCAACAGGAAAGGAACAGTATGTCTGAAAATGTTGCAAGTTAAATTTTTACTTCTCACTACGTCATGACCTCAAAACACTTTCTGTTCCTGAAAAATCTATGAGGTGGGAAGAGGCTAAAAGGTCAGAAAAGATCACAAAAAAGCATAAACCTCAATACGCCAAAAATAAATGTGATCTATAGTTAAATACTCCCAACACTCCCAAGTAGCTTTAAATGCAGTTGACTTAAAATTTCAATTTCCTTCTAAAGGATCCATATAAATCTGTTTTTCCTCAGAAAAACAGTTTCTGCATGCACACTCCTTTCCAGCAAGAGGCTGCTGTGGTCTGCGTTCTCCCGGCAAGTTTTCCCTCCACAATTTAATTACTGCGTGAGAGACGATCCGCCGTACACACTAACCAACACCCCTGTTTCACATCTACCACTGACTGTTCTCACCATTCCAGACATAATAATAAAAAAGTCCCTAAAAATAATCCTCTGCTGTTTGACAAAGACATCACGCTGAAGGGATTAGAGCACCATGGAACAAAAATCACATTCATTTGCAGAGCCATTGTTTGGGGGCAGGAAAACACACTGACTCTGGATCTGTGACTGACTCTGAGCCTCTGCATGGAAACATGGGATACAGCATATATCATCCCTCTCTCTCTTCGCACTGAGCTCCTTCCTTAGTGCTTGCATTATTCATATAAACCTATTAACTTGACATGGGTGCTCGTCTGGCTCTTTTAATCATGTCATTCCAGTTATAGCCCACCTACCTTTGGTTAATTTCATTTCTTTTTTTGATTCTAACATAATTAATGTACACTGATAAATATAAGGAAGAACCTCTGATGTCCGTTTCTCTGAAATATTATGTGAACATCACAAATAATTAAAAAGAGCTCTTCATTGCATTTGATGTGACAGAAGTCTGAGAAACAATGGACCGTAGAGGTGAGGTGCAGTGAGGTGGCAGAAGCATGCCATGGCTCGTAGCATATGATCAGAGCCCTCCAATTAAGCCCCTAACACGCTCCATTACATAATTAAGCAGAAAACCTCTCAATAGCCTCCTTCTCGCCAACACCTTGTGTTTATCTCGCCTTCTCCATCTGTCTCCTCTGTTCTCTCAGTTCAGACTCCTCATTTGCAAACCAGCAGAGCAGCAGTAAAGGCCTTCGTAATTTGATGGGGCATGAGTGTGCAGACCTTTAACAATGATGCCAAAAAATGTGCAGGAACAAGCAATGAAGCTATTTAATTATTTCAGAGGAGGTAATGGATTGTTTTAATTAAATGGCAGTCATGCTACTGTTGCTGAATAATAATGAGAGCTCAACGGTTGTTGACGGATGCAGCAGCAGGCCATGGTGAAGACAGGAGGATGGAGCCTATCAGGTGTGGCAGGTGGTTAGAGTCAAACGGCGTTAGGATGTAAGATGAGAGCAGACGGGAGACTGATTCTGCATGTGAACCTCCCTCATCTGTATTCCTGTCTCAGCCACCGAGTGACCACTCCAGTTGTGGTGTTTGCTGTCCTATGAATTTCCCAAAAGCCTCCTCTTTGCATTTGCCAAAAATGCCCTTGAATGGTGGCCCATTTCACAGTCCAGTGGAACTGCTAATAGTGTTTTCATCCCAGAAAGCGGCACAACTCAATCAGCAAGAGGCTTTTGGGCAAAGGAAGGCTGCCAGGAAGTGTTTGTAACACAGAAGAAGATGTTTTTTCCTCCCTGACATAGCTTTACAAGAACAGAGAGGAGCATATTTCTTTGTTATTGCAATTCTCAGAGGCAGCAGGAGAGTGGTATGTTTCTGTAAGTTAGGGGGCACATTGGTATGTGGCCTGCAAAGTCTGAGGCTCTATCTGACGTTTAATAAGCCAGAATATAGACATGTTGCCACTGCTGATTACAGTGATGCAGCGGCAGACGGAAGAGGGAGAGAGGTGTGTGTGACAGCGCAGGCGAATGGAGAAATGAGGAGTAATAAAGCAGGCCCTCTTTGCAGACCTCCCTCTCCCTGACCCTGTGTGTCTGTGTGAGTTTATGGCCACTGTCTGAGGGGGGAAATAAGATTGTGTTTTATTGCTCAACAAGCCTCCTCAGCAATAATAGCTTCCCCCCTTTAACAATCCTTTCTGAGAGACATTAGCTCTCAACCAGTGTGGATCTGCTCAATCTGCAGCTCAAGGCCAGGATTAGTCACCTGAATCAGACTCTGATATTGCTTAAAGTCACCTCTGCCTATGACTAAAATGTATCATAATCTCTTCTTTCTCTACTTTGAACAAATACAAAAGAGGAGAGACAACGAAGAACACTTTCTATGAAGGGCCACTCCAAGCTCTTTAAGTGGCTTCCCCAAGACCTTAAACTACTTATTAGTGTATGAGCTTACCTAAGCATTTGTAAGGCACCACAATGTGGGCATGTCCTTTGCACACCTTCTTCTCCTTCTTGCACCAGTTTTCAATACGAATTGGTTGGTTTGCTTCAACCACATTTGTGATTTGGAGCTCAGGATACATCTGTTGGAAGAAGAAGCAGAGAATATAAATGAAATAATAATGAGGAGAGATCCTATGTATGTTTCTGTGTGTGAGAGAGGGAAGGTATGATAAGCAGAGCTTCAGTGGGATCCTTTAATCCACACTTGATATTCTTCAGATGCCATCTGCTCAGTCATGAAAGAGCCCACAACTAACACATCCTTAAATGCCACTGAAATGTCATCAATAAATGTGACTGAAGCTTGAGGAGGCTGCTGGAAAACACACAGCCCTGCTTTTTGGTGCACAGCTGTGTAATAAACCATGACAGTGACACCAGCGGCATCTTGGGTAAGAGGATACCAGAGGAGGAACAAGAACATAAGAGCAAGGATATCCATGTTGTAAAAAACATGTCTTCCACTGTAGAGAAAACTAGAGAAAATTAAAATCCCAAAGTCTGCTCATTGCAGTGCCACCTAATAAACTGTAAATAGTTTGTCTTTCAAGAACAGCCTCTTCAATTACAACTCACACTGAAATAAGCTTTTTTTTCCACCTCACTAACCCAATATAACCTATTCTCACCAAATAGAGTAATTCAATAACACATTTTACATACCGTTTCTTTTATCTTACTTCATTATATGAATCCCTTTATGTTTACATCCTAGAAAAGAAGTGGATTTCAAACATAATATCAAACATCTCACATCTTTGTTGCTTGATCATTAAGTGACTTAGCTGAACTAAAATGTTCTCAACAACCCAGATATAATTTTCCCTTTACACACCAAAGTGTGTAAAGCGATGCTGAGTTAAAGTTATAGGTTTGTCGGTTTGTTTAACAGTTAACTTACTTCTGGAGCCTTTTTTTGAAAAATAAACAAATGCATTCTTAATAAGTTATATGACAAGATTGAGATCCCTCTCATATCTGTCAGTTAAATCCTAGGCTTTGGCTTGTTAGCTTAGCTTATCATTAAAACCTGAAAAAGGGGAAGAAAGTTAGCCTGGCTTTGTCTTAATTTGTCTTAATTAATTAATACTAAATCTGTCTAACAGCACCTTCACCACTTACACATTATATAATCACAAGTACTGTTTCCTCTACCATTGCCTTGGGGGATGCCCCACTGATCCAGTCCATACTCTTTAACTATATTAAAATAACATGCTTAGGATGTTTATCTCATTTATGTGCAGATATTTTCATTTCAGATTCTCAACTGTATTTCATTATCAGTAGAGCTATTTTTTCTCTCCTACTTCTAGAAAATGTTCCAATTATTGTGTGAAAACTTGGAAAATATTACTTCTTTTAAGTGTTTTCTGATTCAGGCGCCAATGATTTGTAACAATTTATTCATGTAATCGACAACAAAATCTTTAGATTTAAATTTCTCATCACCAGACCATTGCCATTTTTAAAAAGGTTAATGGCACCTCTGGACATGGGTGAGCACCTTAATCCTCAGTTATTCTTAAATATAATGTCATTGGTTGCAAGGTGATGACAGTCCACTTTATCTCTGTCCTTGGACAACTTATCTAGATGATTGAACTTTTACTCCTATGAGACTGACTCTAAACAGCCCGCAGATGTGTGTGTGTCACAGTAGCTTACCTCCTGACAATACTGCAGCACACCCTCCTTGGATCCAACGCAGCTCTGTGTTCCGGATGGGTCGGGTTCCCAGCGGCCAGTCTGAATGTTGACATGCATGTTGAGCTTTCCGCAGAACATCGCCACCTGTGGCTCGGCCACGGCAAACCCTGTGCCTGCATTGGCTGCTAGTGCCTAAAGAAAGACAGATGGAGAAATGAGGGTTAATGCAATCAGTCATTATAGAGCCCATGAACATGGGGAGGGTGTAGTTATGGCTGACAGAATGAGACACCGTCTGCTTCACTCATTTTTCTCATAAACTTGGTTATGAGCCTGACACAGGAGCCTGCTGTGAAGTTTGAGCACATGAAGCAGATCCCGCTCATGTACTGCAATGGATAACTGTACTGGATGTGATGAAGCAACAACAGAACTGCCTGTCAACGCTTGGCTGCTACTGCGACTCAACACTGCAGTGCTCAGAGAGCGGAGGGGCTCAGAGAAGAGACAAATTAAATGCACCTCGGGAATGTTTGGCTAAGTTGATGGTTAAACGAGTGGGGGTTTGATTGAATTTGTGCACAAGGTTTTTTTTTTTTGCTCTAATGCCCATTGAGTGACTGAGTGGCTTCACATGGAGAGAAGGGGAGAGGCAAAAAAAAAAAAACTGCAGCCCGTCATGCCTCACAAACCAGGACATTCCTGGATGATGGCAGAGCTTTGCTCATCAAGGCCTCCTGGGACCAAAGTCTTTCCACAAACGATGGATCATTTACTCTCCAAGGTAAACAAAAATGGTTCCTGATCTACATCATACTGCTGTACAGACACATATGTGCAACAGTATGACGTAATGAAAACATGTGGTATGAGATACCACAGGATTTGTTAAAGACACATTTTTATGATTTCCTAGCAGAGTTGCCCTTTGTTTACTTTACATCCCTCTGAAAATGAGAGGAAAACTGCTATCTCTCTTCGCTGTTGTCTTTCCTGTAATCATTTACTGAACCCTGCAGTTCCTCCATCAGCAAGCAGGAAGCAGGAACACCCAGTCTGCCTGTCCCTAACTCGAAATGACTTTATGCCACTCACTTCAGAAAATGGACACCAACTTATGATTCCACTGTGTAATCGACCTCCACAACTGCATTTCAGATGACATAGTGTCAGGCTAGCAACAGTCCTCTCATCAGCCCCTTATTGAGACAATAAGTCACGGCCTGCTAACACTCGCCTGATGCTTGTGGTGTCACAGCACGGAAAACTCTAATGAATCAGTGAGGCGATGCAACTCTGCATGCCAAACTATCCCGAAACACACACCAGGGAGCCTCCAGACAGGAAGTGGCATGGAACTGATCTGCTCTTGATTGTCATAATGTCATCGGGCTGAGTAAACAGGCTTCAGCCCCGGAGAAAGATCGAGGGAATGAGCAAGGACTGTTGGACTCAAGTGTTTGACCGTTTGCTCGATCCTACGCCTTGAGGAGATACATGCAGGGGTGTCCTCTGATGTGCGGAGCCACAGAGAAAACAGCTAGAGAGGGAGACTTGAGAAACTGTGTTAAACAAAGCTCTCCGTCTAACTCTGCGCAGGCTCCCAGGCTGATAATAGGCGCAGAACAGAGTAGAGAGAGGACAAAACAAGTGCTGTGTAATCAGCAGTTGGCTGTAGCGTGCGAGTGAGCTGCAGAGCCAGCCAGAGCTGAGTCTGCACGCACGCTCACATAAACTGAATGCAGCTTCGGCCACACAGGCATACGTACATTCAGTTGCACAAGCTGTGGTGTGGTGCCCACGAAAACAGACAATCATAAAACACACAAAATTCATGCAAACAGCCACGCAGACACATGTTCATCCACATATGCAAAAGACACACTGGACAGTTTTGATTTGGTCCCAGAGGAACAACAGCCTTCAACATAATTTCCCCTCGTTTCTACATCTCCACGTCTTTGTCCTGCTCCACTCCTCCTCCCTCTCTGCGCCACCACAGGCTTGTTTGCTCTCCTCCCTCTTATTCCTCCCTCTCATTCCTTTGTGATAGTGGTGCGGGCTCTATGAGGAGAAGAGAGGTGGGGAGGAAATGAGAGACACACGGAAGCACATTAGAGAGGAAGACAAGTGAGGCAGAGATAGCCTGACCACAACTGTGGCTGTTGAAAAACAGGGTTTGGGCCCCTCTGAACACCCCTTTGACTCCTTTCAAGTCATAAAGTTTGTCTTTGATTCTACGACAATGGCAGTGGGGGCAGAGTGGAGGTGGTTTATACCACTGCCTTAAATCTGCATGCACATGTCTATTCAAGACCTGCTTTTGACAAGGCTTACAAATGGAGAAGTGCCATTGGGGGCAGCAGAGAGCATTAGATGTGGCACAAGCCCTTTTTTACATGGTGCAACAACACAACAGAGTCCCACATTTCTTTATTTTCACTAAACCAAAGACGACTGACATAATGCCCTTTCAGTGTTGATTTTAAATAATGTAATTGCAGTTGTGGGACATAGAGAGGCTATTTATGCAAACAACGATTGTGTGATTTTATCACTACCTTTACCCTTTGACCCTAATATGTAACTTTTACACATAACGGTGAGTTGCAATATTCCTGCCATGAAGAGGCTGTGTAAAAGGGGTTACAAGACACAGGGCCTGAAGGGAAACAGCAGGGCAGAAGAAGAAACTTGTCTGGTCCGTGGTTCCTGTCTCCTCAGAAGCAACCCGTGAACCTGAGGGATGACTGGCCTCAGGCAAACTGTGACATCCTTAAACACAGACACACACTTCTATAGGAGAAATAATCATCATTGTTGCACCTCACACAATGTGTTAGGAGTTTTGGTCTAAACTTGAAACTGAATTATTTTGGTGGTGACTCAGTTTTTGACAGCTATGACTCGGCAATTTATTTCGAGACCACTCAGGCCCTCAGCGGGAGTGTCATCGTCACAATTTTTTACATCATCCAAGAAAAATTTCTTCCATCAGCCAGCAAAGGCAGGTGAAATGGGATCAGAAGAAAAAAAAAAGAGAAAAAGTGACTGTCAGACTCAGGAGGGAGCTGGTTACAGAACACAGTTAACTGTGGATCAGTTTTGGCTTTGTTTGTCTTTTTGCTGTGATTTGATGTAACTGAACTTCTCTGTAAAGGCCAAATAAAATAACTGTGACAGTAATTTTCCTCTGTGGTCTGTCGTGTCTCCACATGAAACAGAAGTTCAGGGCAGGACTTCATTTTAAAGTTCAAGTAGTAAAACAAAGACGGTGAAAATGATATGGACAGCAGCCCTTTAGGATCACTTTTCCTCTAGTTTAGTTGGATGATATACTGTAGGTCCACTGCAGAAAGGCACCTGGTATTGTTGGTCCTGGTGCAAACCAACACCAGATACACACTTTCAGGCCAAAGTAACTGCTGGGCCTGATTCACATTAGTAACCCTGAAGGTTTTATAAGGTGGGAAGGGCTGTCTGGATTCCCCCAAGAACTCTAATCACTTTTTACCAGCTGGGATAAAAACAGATGAGTCACTAACAACAAGTTTGGCGGTTTATGGGAGGAGAAAGGGAATGTGGATGTAAAAATGTAGTGTAGATGATTTTATATTTTAGAGATGAGGTAGTGATGTATTTTCATTGTTTTTTTCCTCATATAAGAACCTTCTATTTTAAGAAATTGTATTGCACTGAAGTATCTAGAGCATTAGCGGAGAGATGTTTTTGCTTTCTTTCAATTCATAGATGTATAAGCTCTGCTTTTAGGCTTAAAAGTATATAGCAGTGACAGACATGCATACATGGTGACTGATAAATAAGCTGCCACACCTAACGAGCGTAATTCATCAAGCATCCATCTCTCATTACTGACTCACCGTGAGATGTTATGTGTAAGTGTGAACACCTGCTGCTGTGTGGAGGCTTATCAAGTCAGAGGGAGAGACAAAAGAGGGAGAGAAGGAGTGGAAGATGGGAGAGGGGAGAAGCAGTGAGAGAAGAAAGCCCAGACAAATAGGGTAAATAGACAACGGCAGCAGGGAACGTGTGCCGATTGGCTTATGTCCCCGCTTGACATATTACTTTCAAATGAATGCAGAATGCAATGCAATAAAGAGTGACGTGAGGCGGTGTGAACACAGGAGAGACGGGCCTGCCACCACAGACGCTT
The DNA here is from genome assembly GCA_029814765.1 of Acanthurus leucopareius. Lineage (NCBI taxonomy): Eukaryota > Metazoa > Chordata > Actinopteri > Acanthuriformes > Acanthuridae > Acanthurus > Acanthurus leucopareius. The sequence goes on along the minus strand of JAQMCX010000055.1, from coordinate 4,709,881 downwards.
GTCAAAAGCTGTGTGGGCTGAGGATCATTTAGCTCGTTTTCACTCTTTACTGCAAACACACACTAGTCTGTCGCTTCTTTCCCAGTCTGCCTCCAGCACACAAACACATTTTATTAGCCTGCTCTGTGTTTGGAGCCAAGTTTCACATAAAACAAGCTGAGACACGACACTGCTTGTCGTGAAATAACGCATGGAAAATCATGCACACACAAACAAACGGAGGCTTTTTTTAAATTTTTTTATTCTCGTAACAGATAAATATACCCTGAGTCTACCTTTAATGAGAAACCCAAACAAACACACACACATACACACACACATCAGCAGTAAATCTGTCTTCTATGGAAAACATTATCTGTTTATACTTAAAACAGAAGAGTTGTATTAACTAGAATTACAGCCTATTTACTGCTAAATTAAACCATTAGTCATTCTATGCTCAACTTGTTTTTCACTGTTGTAATATAACCTTCAAAGTTTCACAACTATCTTAATAATAAATAGAAATACACACATGTGAAGGTAAGATTTGTTTTTCTGCAGGTTTACATCCAAGACACTTTCATTTCTTGCTTTGGGTGACCGACAGCATGCAGAGCGTAAATTAATGGATTCACATAAAAATGCTGAATGCTGCAATGCAACAACAATAAATCAGAGGAACTTTGACAAAACCCAACAAAGGCTTTACATTTAATGTGATGGATTATTTATTATAAGAAACTTTCTTGTTAGTGGAAGCAAATATTCTTTTCTTTTTTTTTTTGCTGCACAAAATAAAACACAGAAATGATTCTTCCAAATGTTCTGAGGGAGGAAATTGGGCCTGTTCTCTGTTTGCAGACACCAGCAGGAATAATAGAAAAATGAAAGTTCAACTGAGACTACTGGCACAAACTTACAAACAGGTAGTGTTGCTTAATGAGGTTTTAGAAAAAGCCCTCCTGGGACTGGTGCGGGTCAGTTATTACATGACCTACCACACAGCGTCTGGCGAAGATCCAAAAAAGCTAATCCTATCTGTGTGTGCTTGTGTGTGTGCTTGTGTGTATGAATGTGTGGTCTCAGGTCAACCACTTAGGGCACCATGATCAGCAGCGTGTGAGCTTAGGACACACACCAAGAGGATAGTGGAAAAGGGAGTTGAATAAATATAGGGCTGTAATGTTCATAACACCGACGTCTGAGCCTGTAACTAAACACAGTTACTGTAACTCTGAAGCAGCCAAAACAAACTATATAAAAACACCCCTAAAAACAGACAGTTTAATAGATGGGTAAGCATTTCTGACATTTCTGTCACCATAAATGAATGAATTAATACAGTTTTTTTGAAAATTAAGCTCAATTGCCTTTCTCACATACAAAACAGCTCCACAGTCGGCTGGTCTCTAAACTTTGTAGGCTTCACTAAAGCCGTGGCAACCAGTCTAATTTTGGCAGAGGTATAGTGAACTCATCGTCACCGTCTAGCCCCTAGAAAAGCAGCTCCAGAATGAGGTAGCATTCAGGACACATGGGTTCCCAGAATGCTTAGTGTCCATGTGACTCTGGAGAGAAATGCCTGGCATCGTTAATCCACCTAATCCTTCCCTGTGGTGAGTTAATACTTAAACAAGATAGGCAGCGGTGAGAAGGCCACACAAACACGAACAGGAATATGATCCATATGTACAGTATACAATGACTCAAAGTAAATATTGATTTCCATGTCTTATTGCTTGCAATAAGATGTGTATGGAAGTTGATGTGTGTGAGGCAGTGGTGCTCTCTGCAATCAACTGCTTTAGGCTATTACTCGAAGGGGAGCAATTACAGCATTTATATTTCTTTATTAGCTTCTATTATTGCTTTTATACAACAGCATTTAGTGTAACATATGCCGTTCATTGTCTCTTGAGTTTGTTACCTCTTTAATGGCTAAATATCCCTGTGGGTTGGTTTTGAAATGCACAACATGCAATTTAATGCCCCATAAAACAAAATATCCACAATATGTATGCAGAGGTTTGAGTCACTCACTGATCAATGTGCTGAGATTCCTGGCTGTCTTAAGGCTGTTCGAAAAGGAAAATGATGTCAAAGAGACATTTTCAATCCCTAGTTACTATAGTGATGCAGAAGGATGAGGGGAGGGTTAAATGGATGCTGTTTACATGTTTCACATGTTTAAGAATATAGAGAGCAGCTTAAGCTGCATAGGTTGCAGTTTCAGTTGTGACATTAAAGCCTCATTGTGAACTACAAGGAACAGAGTCGTTTCCCACAAGTGGCATCAGTGCTGCTATTTTCCAAACACGGCACTGCAGTCAGTTCACTTTGTGGCCATTATGGCACCGACCACAATATAATAATCTGTACATGCAAGAGTGATCTAAACTAATGGGGAGGATTCAAGCTCAGTCAAGTTTTGCTTATACAGATTATGAGCTTAATCCAACTAAAAAAGCCTGGTTTAGATGTTTACACTGGATGGAAGTGTTAGAGTGAGCAAAAAATTACAAAACTAAGCTGTAATGGGACACATTAAAGAGATAACAGCTGGTACTTCCAGAGAAGGTGATTTGTACACAGAAGAGGTTCGAAACAGATAACAACAGATAACAACAGGTAACGTCATCGAAGCAGATATGACAATAGACATGTGACTCATTTTTAGGGCCACAAACTATTATTTTCAATAATTATTGTTCTCTCTATTTTTTTTTAAGTTAATCAATTAAATTTTCACTCTTTGGATTTAAAAACATGTTTAAATGTCATGGTTTGCCCAACCTGCGATCCAAACACAATAAATTAAATTAAATGTTTGAATATTCATTATGGATTTTTTCATGGTTTTTGCTTGACTAAAAGATCATTTCATTTAAACAGCTCTTGATTATTTTGCAGGTAAACTAATCCTTTTAGTCCCAGAACAGATAACAGGGTTGTGAGGGTTGGGACGTTTTGAGGGCATGCTATGTTTGCAAACCACCAGCAGGAAACTTAATAAGCAGGAGCTACCTATTAAAGCAAACAAGACAAATGCTTCACAAAATTTTCTGCAACGTGAGGGGAGGTTTGATTCTTACCATCCGAACAGAATATGAGATCAATGACAATTTAACAGGGGTGGTAAATAACTGTTATTTCCATGTCATGCCACTGTTATTGTTTAGAAAGCACTTCCCCACGCATATGTAAAATGTCACACTAGACACCGATGCTGTTGTGTTACAAGTCATGTCAGCATGCTATCTAAATATCACACACTGGGGCAGAATCAGGCAAACATTTTTGCTTTAGTGCCAGAGGAGCATGGCAAGTGCAAAGAAAGGTTTTTCTTGCTGCAGTGTTGCACAACCTCTGTGTGCGAGCACTGGATATAGATGCTTCACCGTTCAGTGATGAAGGTAAAAAAAAAAAAAAACCCTTCCTTTTAAAACCTTTTAACTATCTATCAATGCCACAAACACAAACTCGTGCCAAACAAGGTGGTGTGACACTGTTGTGACTTCTCCCATGGTAAAGCCTGTGGGAGGACAGAGTCTAAGCCACTGACATCACCACTACACAAGCAGTTCATCAGCAGCAGACAGCAGATGAGAGGGGGGAGGACATTCAGTCACGGTGACATTTTCCTACTGACCAAACACCTCCGCCGCCTCCCACCCTCGAAAGGGCAGACAGTAAAAACAGAATAATAAAAGGAAAAAGGTGTCATGTCCTTAGTCTCTGAATCAAAAGGGCAGCCCCTCACTGCAATGCAAATGAGCTCCCCTGTCTGAGAGAAATGGCCTTTTGTCTTCACCATCTGAAGTGTCCCAAGATTACTCTGAAACTGCCCTATGAGTCACCGCTCAAAACCCACAGTGTGAAAAATGCTCCCACTGTTTGGGGAACAGTGAAGTCCTCAAAGTTCCACTTTCTCCTCAAGGAAAACAAGTTAAAGCTGTGAAATTTACAACTCCACATAAACTCTGTGTGGGAACTCCTTTTTCTCTTTAAAGAGAGACATCATTCACTTTCCACTCTTTCAAAGTAAGTCTCATCTTCTCCTGACGACAACAAAAAACATTTTCTAGTAATTGTCTTGTACCTTGGTTCCATATCAAACATTTTCACACAGTTTAAACACAGTAAGCTGCAGAAAAACATTTTACTAAATGTGTAAAATGAAAAACTATGAGATTAATCTGTAAGCCTGTGCGGGCTGTTTTTGTAAGAGTTTGAGGTGACTGGGAGATTCTCCACAGAGGGCTGAACATTATGTGTCTGCTCGCCAGCGGTCACCTCTGTGGGGCTCATTAAGCACCCATCATTCACAGCGAGACAGGTTCAGAGAAGGGGAGGAAGTTGGCTGTTCCTTCTTTCCCGAACTGTCGCAAGGGAGTGGAAAAACACCACACACCCCGCACCCACAGTGGAAGACAATGGCACGGCCACGACACGCCGGTACCAGCCCCGGTTCAGACGGTAAGCCTATTTGTAATCCTTTCCGCTCAACCTGTGCTTGATTGAACATGCCTTTGTTAATGAGACTGTGTGGAACTGATCCAAGGCTAGAATCACTGGAAATACCATCGACGCAACCATATCCTATATTTCGTTTCATGTCTCACTCCAAATAAAAAATATTCAGAGGGGAAGAGGAGTTGATTGACTTATGAGAGTTCAAAGTGATGAAAGATCTGAGAAAGCTTCAGTGAGGAAATTTCAACCTGTTTGGCTCCTGAGTTCAGTGGGCTGCTTCGAGATTAGCCTGCCGCCTTTGTAGTTACTCATTTTGAGTTTGGTATCATGTGACTGTATTGCTCTCAAGTTCTTTAAACAGATCAAGTGTTTCTGAGCAGGTCTTCGATAAAGACATAAAACCAAACTGGACCTGAAGTTCCAATGTGAAGCGTTTAGTAACATCAAGCGGGAAGGTTGTGGATTGCAACCTGCTAACCACAGCTCAGTTCGCCTTTCCCTTCCAAGTTTGTAGGACAGACACAAAGCTTGCAAAAACCCACCCATAAGGTCCTCTTTAGAGCCAGTATTTAGTTTGTCCATTCGAGGCTGATAAGAAACATGACGGTGCAACATGGCAGACTCTGTGGAAGAGGACCCCTCCCTCCCGTAGATATGAAAGACTCACTCTAAGGTAATAAAAACACAAAGTGTTATTTTTAAGTTAATATATATCAATGAAAATATCCATGTGAGTATTATATTTCTGACATATATTTCAAATAGATCCCCCTTAATCAATTTTTCCTAAACTTGGATCTGAAACTAAAATAGGTCACAAACCTGTTTTTATTGGGTTGCCAATTGGCAGAGTGTAATGCACAACAAAGTTACTTATTTATAAATAGATTTATCCAAATCCAAAATTTTGCTGCACTGGTTTGTTCAGCTCCGATGAATAACAAAATCGTATGTACATATCTTATGAGGTGGTAAGAAAAATAATATTACACTCAGTAAATCTGATTATTGTCGTACTGTGCTCGTATAATGACGGATGTTAGTACATTTCCCATTAAAATTCATGGTTTGTTGTGTTCTTTAATAAAATAAAAGAATAAAATGAAAGAATAGATTGGGGTAAGATATCCATTAGTTTAAATATACACATAAGGGTAATACAAATATGATTGAAATTGCATGATGGGAGAAAATGAAATAATCCGAATGTTTTCTTAGAGTTAACATTTTTAGGAAATCTACAACTCCTAGTGTTGTTTATTTAAGACCGCCTTTGCTTAAATGGAAATATTGTAGGGTTGTGTAATAACCACAACGTAAATTGCATCCAGTCTTGTGGTAATTATGCACAGGCTGTAATATTCAACATGTTCCACCTTAAAATATACCTGACTTACAGTTTTCAATTCAGGCTGTGATTGAGCAAGTAAATCTCACTGAGTGTCACGCTAATGTTGCCATACTCAGTAACGGGAGATGAACAGAAGCGAGACGAGTTCGTAATTAAGCTCCAGCTAGCAGATGCACAGCAGCTCGCTGGTTGCAGGCTAACAGTTGTGGGGATTGAGTGGCACAGGTCTGCCTGTGTGTCAGGGGGAGATAACATGGCCTCTCTCCAGCTTAGAGCCAACAGACGTGAATGAAGACTTGTTCAAATGGCACATCACTATGGAAACCTTCTACAAAAGCATCCCTGCTATTCAGACAGAGGAACACTGAGGCTGCAGGAGCAAAAGAGGCAGAGGGAAAGAGGCAGAGAAGAGGGAAGAGGAGAGGGAGAAAGAGAGAAACAGATTGAAGAAGTGGAGCAGGAAGGAGTGAGAGGGGGAGGGAGAAGAAAATGGGGAGATAGATAATCAGAAGCTCGCAAGAGGAGAGCAAGAGGACGGGAAGGAGAAAAAAAAAGGAAAAAGAGGAAGGGGGCTTGAGATTGAGAAAAAAATAATAATGGAGAAAGAGGGAATGAGGCCACAGTTGTAAGAGACTGACATATTAGACAGTGTGGCAGAGAGGGAGAAGAGATGGGAGGCGTAGCGATGAAGGATGTGTGAAAGGCACAAAGGATGATGCTCACAATAACAGCTGCTCTGCCCTGTTCACTACATTCAGCGACGCCATGTCCTTGTGCACACAAAATAATGACCGTCAGCTCCATAAGACCACATATTTCCTCCTGACACTGACATACAGAGCAGACATACAGTGCACAAAGCTATGTCTGTGCTCTCTCCCCTCCTGGACAAAAAGCTGCGTCCATTGCCATGGCAGTGCGTATAAGTGCGTTCAGCAATGTCGCTCCCCATGATGAGCACACACTGCACCAACTGCTGCTCGTTTCTTTCTTTTAAAACGTTTACCAGACAGTAAATCGCTGCTTGAGTTCTGAGAAGCATCATGACAAAAAAAAAAAAAAGGGTCCGACCAGTAATTCAGTTTATAGGATGAGTTCGAGCAGGTTAGTGCCACATAAAAAATTTCAGGTGAGTCTGGGTGGTTGAAAGTCAGTTTGTATCCAAGTTCACAGCCTAATGACTTCTTCTGCAATTTTATGAATGCAGGTTTAGAAGTTAAGGATTGTAAAGAGCAGGGACGGGTGAGATTCTTCTGTCCTCCTAATATATTTTCCGAAGCTCAACTAATAACAAACTTGTACTTTTAAATATCACCATTCTTTTGACATTAGGTATAATTTTTTGCTAAAAATACAAATAAATCCCCTCATTATAATGAAATGAAAAATCTTGCTACAACCAGATCCTTCTCTTCATGAAACTAAACTTAAGAACTCAAGAATAAAAAGACATGTCTAGATAAAAACATCCTTATTAAGGCTGCATTCACACTAATATATTTTAATTTTAAGTCACATAACTTTTGCTACTTTTGCACCTGACATCCACACGACTGCAGTGTATTGGAACGACTAACACTCACACCCTCAGAAATGCTGCCGACCCCTTATTAGTTTGAAAACTCTGGAGAAAACCCTGTTGTAGCCTGGGTGAGTGGACACAGAGACTTTTGGAAACAATGACGCAAACACCCACGTTCACTTCCTGATTGAGTCCTATCAGTCAGGATGTCATGCCTCTTCCACATGACCCTATTCAGGGAAAAGGCAAACTACATCAGTCTGCATATATCTATGAACCTTGACTACCACCAGTTATTTTTAAAATAGCTCTTAACTGGCGACTTGGTGAGGCTCATAGTTTTTTTTTGAACACTGTAAAAATTAAAACGCAACCCAATTTTGTCTAGAAACATCCAATTTAAATACGATGACTGAATGTTGCCCTGCATTATTTAACTAGATGGATGTGAGAAAAGTTAGTGAAACAACACTAGACATCCACCTGGATTGGTAAGTTAACTTGAGTTTGAACCTGAGTTTGTGTTTGAGTTTAGGTTTTAATTTGAGTTTGTGTTTGAGTTTAGGTTTTAGTTTGAGTTTGAATTTGAGTTTGGAGAAAATGTATTTACTCCGAGTTTTATGATTCCATGACAGCAGCTGAACTGAGATGGTCTGGATGAAAACAATGAAAGTAGAGTTTGTGGTCCTGTCTGTAGAGTCAGTGAGGGCACTTGGGCTTTTTTTGTGACCAGAAGCAACTGACTGCAAAACCAGTTCAGCTGTCGAGTGAGACAAGATTCAAACTCGCAGTGCATGTGAATGCAGCTTGCTTCATACTGAATATCCCACAAACCCTGTTTTAGGAGCCTTGGTGTTTTAGTCTATTTTTGAGAGGGTAAAGTGTTCTTCAAATGCAGCAGCAGAAGAGGAGGCACAAGTTAAATAGCAAGTTCAAAAGCTCAAGTATGTCAGTTTCTGGCATCCAAAACACATGGTAACAAAGACAAAAGTAGATGATTCATGTTTGCAATTGAAAATCCTGGTTAAAATTCCACTTGTCCAGCGCGAACATCTCAGATCTTTAATATAGGCCTATCTACAAGCTATCATCGCAAGTTCACTTAGAAATGAATCTCACCAAAGCACATTTAAACAAAACTTCCCAAATTTCCAAGTTTGGCACTGTCAAGCAGCAGGGGTCCCTGCAACGAGACCTTCACAGTCACACGTTTTCAGTCAAAGTCTGAAAATTCATCTCTTCAGGGGAGCTTCATCTTTTCACCATCTCACTGCTCAATCATATCCTCTCTCTCTAATCTTTCTCCCCTGCTTGCTATAAATTGCTCTAATAAAAAAGAAGCCTTTGACATTTCTCCTTAGCTCACATTTCCTTTTTTCTTTCCTTTTTCCTTTCTTTTTCTTTAAAGGATCATTGTTTTATCAAAAGCACATTGTTGGGGCACTGCCGCTCCCACCCCTGCCCTCCTCACTGCTGGCTGCATGCAGTTGCTGTTGATCTGGTAAGTATTCTATGTGTTCAATTTTAAGTGGCTGTGGACAAGAGTGTCAACTAAAAGCCTGCCCTGTAAATGTAAATGTGGCCAACTGAAGCAGTACTGGGCCAAGAGGAGAGAAAAACACGGTTAATTAGAGCAAAGTGCCTTTTTTCTTCATGCAGCATGCTGCCTTTTCACTGGGGAGAAGGTGTGTCTGGGCTATTTAAAAGTGGCTCCAGTTGGTGGGCTGCTGGGGTCTCATCCTCCAGGCCTGTGCTCACCAATAGCGTTTGTTCAGAGAGAAAAAAAAATAACACTCAAAAACATTGGGATAATGTTTTTTGGTTAAGTGGTATAATTCTAATTAGATCGATATTTCATCTTATAGTTTTCATCAAAATGATATAGCTAAGAGCTCAGAGGGAATTTAAGGTAAAATAGACCAAGGTATCAAACTCCATCATCTCAAATGAAAAATTCTGTCAAAGGCTGATTAAAAAAAGCAAATAACCTGCTTGTGTCGCATTCATTTAATTTCAGTGTCAAATGGGAGAATCAAAGTGATTCTGACATGCAATGATGTTTCACAGTTGGCTCACACTGTGAGTGTGATGATTTTATTATGGGGATTGCAAGAGCCTGGCATGGTTCTTTCATGCACCACTGTATTTTTTTCTAGTTTGATGGAAAAAAACCCAACAAAAACTGTTAAACCATTGTTTTAAGCAACTTACTGGTGTACTTATTTATAAAATAAATCCTATCTGCAGGCCAGGGTTAGTGTCTGTCACCACCACAACACATGGTGAGTACAAACACATATTCACACCTGCAACTGAGGTGGTAGACCCTATGAAATCCTTTTTTTTCTCCCCAGATTCCTGAATTTTCCAGATGCACCGATCCACATTACAAAATCATCCACAGTATTGGACAGAACACTGCAGCTCCTTACAACTCATCCAGCTCAACTTCTTGTGACTGTTACTGCACAGTTAGATTAAGTGCTGAAAGTCTTTGTGGCTGAATTCATAGAAAAATGGTTACCTTCTTGGAAGACAGATCTTACTGCAAGAGGGTTTTTACACAGAGAGAAACCAAAGAACGAACTAACTCCTGCATAGTGCAGCTCAAACCTTTATGGTGTAGGTCCAACTGACCAAAGGGCATCCAGTCACGGGAAAAAAACATTCCTTGGTGCAAATAGCCAAGCCACTCATTGACATGGAGGGGAAATGGTCCTCACTTCTCCACATTTGAATCCCTTCCCTCACTTCACACAGTTTTCTCCCTCTGACACCCTGTGCTGTCAGTGGGAGAAAGTGGTCTCTGCATCTTTGTCTCAGTTGTTATCCTCGGCGCCTCAGACAGACACACAGAGCTGCTGTTCAGATGCCGGCTTGTGAACATGCGTCGAGTGTCTGACAGCCGACATCAGGATGCCTGTTGCATCTTGTGTTTCATTATTCTTTCATTCTGAGGGCAGGGGCTTCCAGTGAAGCGAGGAGAGCAGGGCAGAGCAGCAGCAGGACCGAGGAGCCATTTCCCCCACGGCCTCTCTTGACACAGATTTCAGGCTGCATGCCTCTCCCTGGAATATTATTACTCGCCATCGCACACAGCTCGAGGGTCATACGCAGCCATCACGATATTGTATTTGGTTCTCCCTGCCTACCTGGTTAGATTGGGTAGCTACAGAACATATTGGTTTCTAGCTGGCTGAGAAGCAGGAGACAGAGAGGACAAGGGATGAGGGAGAGGAGGAAGCAAGGGAGCAAATTTATCTGGATTCTGCTCAAGGTCTGCTATTTGCAGTGTATGCTGCCGAATTTAGGGAGAGACACGTCAAGTGATAGCAAGGGCTTGACTTTAGCTTCCTTGTTAGTACAATCACTGTCAAGAGATGTCAGGAAAGAGGCAAGGAATGCAGGAACAAAGAGAGGCTGAAGGGGAGATTCAGGCCAGAATCGTGTGACTATTAGCCAGTAAAAAGTGCACTCTTTGATGCTTACTGATCCTGAACTATCTCGATAATTATAAATTGTTGGAAACATATACGTTTCTCTTCTGACTTTTTAAGATCAGTAATTAGTTTTTTAAAACAGCTATGAAGAAGAAATTAACATATCACATAGGCTCTATGAATGTAAATTGCTACGGTTCCGAACAAGAGGGTGTTTGGAGAGGTAATTGAATCGAAATCAATATCCTTAAACATCTCAAACACAAATACAACACAACAAGCCAAAAAATTAGATTCTAAGGTGAGTCGATGTTTGCAGAGATGCTTGGTATATGCATTAAAATCAGTCAACAGAGAGATAAGTGATAAATGTGTGCCGCAGCGATAAAGAGATAATTACACCGAGGGTTTACCCCAAGCTTGTTGTTTAGTTGCTAAGCTACGCAGGTGTATGATTGCATAAATAAGGCGCTGGAGTGTAAAAACTATTTCTTGCAGGAAGAAGATAATTGCTTTTCATTTTGCGTTAATGACTTGAGGTCTGTGATGATTGAGGTCCTTTTTGCAGTGAATTTTGTGCAGCAGTCCCACAGCTGCACGGCGTGCCGACTATATGTTCGAGCATGTCTGCTTCTTCTGCGGAGCTCCTGATGGTACAATTACCCATTCTTCCCCTGTCCACTAAAAGCTCTCTGCATGAGCAACCCATCCAATCCCCCATCTCCCTCCTTTCATCTCTCTTCTCTTTGAGCACTTTGGACAACTCTTTGTGCACCATCCCATCTAGTCTCAAATATGTCTATGCATTCACCTTGCCACCTGCTTCTCTGTTACTCTCTGTCGTTCTCTCTCTCTCTCTCTCTCTCTCAGTCTCTCTCTCTTTCTCTCTCTGTCCGTCCAAGCCATGTGAGCTGGCGACCCTCTCATCCCTCTCTATCCGGGCTTACTGTCCACGTGGCCTAGAGAGGATTACATTCTTGGCATCACTGTGCCAGATGTTTATGGCTAAAATAGACAGGACAACTAGCCTCAACACTAAGTCAAACTTTGCATTTGGCCTTGACTTGACGCCTCATCTCCCATGATGCATGAGCAGATTCCACTGTTTTAACAGGAAAGATTGGCTTTTGCCTAGTAATCTTCCCTGTTTCCTTTGTTTCTGCTGTCTTTCCCTTCAATCGGAATTCGAACTGCTGTCTTCATTACTTAGTTCAGAGGACTAAATTGACTAGCTTTCTCTTATTTTCACTTCACTGCTGCCCCGACCCCAAGCTTGCATTTTTTCACTCTTTCTCTTGCAAATTCTGCTCCTATTTCCAGTATGGAGATCAAATAGCCAATAAGCCACCCACTGTAACATACACATTAGCATGATTAAATTGGCCATTGCCTGTCCATTTATTAAAAGCCTTTTTGTGCTGGGTGGGAGGTCTATCCAGCTAGTGAGTGGAGCAGGAGAGGGATGGGCTGCGTGTGCTGGTATACATTGTGTAAATTGCTGTCATGCGCGTGTCTAAGCCTGACATCACCATGGCAGAGAAGTTAATGAAGGTTGCAGGGGTATTTCTGACACAGTGCTGGCTTCCTGTAGGGAAGTTCAGGTGATTTGATGGAGAGAGAGCCTGGTGTGAAGCGATAGGTGGGCGGGAAAAAGTCTGTGCCTGGTTCGGCTCTGGTGGCAGCTACACAGGAGATTTAGAGCTTAGGCGATTGTTAGACGGGGCTCAGTTTGTTTTGAACTATGGGCCCCTGTTTTCCACGGGCTGCTTTATGTGGACGCTGACTCTTTCGCCACTTTGTAGTGCACTCTCAGCAGTTTAAAAGAGGAGGATTAGATGCAGGAGCGTGCCTCTCTCGTCTGCCGAAGAGCACAGCCGCCTAATCTCTTGCGCCGAGGAGAGGGGATTTGGAAGAAATGACCTGTGCTCACTTCACTTTCTCTTGCTTCTCTTCCTCTCATACCCTCCGAGTTGAGTGAAAACACAGTGCCGCATCCTTCCTTCCTTCCTTTTCCTTCCTTCCGTCACTCCCACTCGCGCTCTTTCATTTTCCTGCTGGATGACTCTACACTGATCAGCATGCAGCACCATGCCGGTGCTGCTTAGGACCAGGCAGGCAGGCAGGCAGGCAGACAGGCAGACAGGCAGCAGACTTGTCAATAAAGGAACAACAGTAGCAGAGCACCTCAGCAAGGCCTCCAGCCCTGTCACTGACGTCTCTCTCTCCTGCCTGAACCCCCTCAGTTAATGAGCATGTAATTGTTGAGCAAGCAAAAGAGAAATTAAAGGGCCATGAGGTGAGAAGTGTAATAGAGAGATAGCAGAGTGTGAGGAGAGGGAGGTGAGGATGCACAAGGACAGAACGTTCCAGTGATCTAAGTAAGACACAAAATAGTCAATTTGTCCTAAAATGTGTGGTTCAGAACAGTCGGCAGTAGGAGAGAAGAGAGGAGGAGAAACACTGTGTCTAAATCAGTGGGACTGTGGGGGGAAAAGCTGCTCAGTGGGAGCTGACATTGAGAGCAGGCGGGGAGAAGCCGTTTCAAGGACAACATGGAAATATCACATTCAGTTGCTACAAGGCAACCGTGAGTTATGGTGAGGCCAGGCTGGAGCAGGAGACCAGCCAGAGAGCTGCAGGAAGAAGAACGAGACCAAGGACACGTAGCAGTGTTTCCAAAATATCTGACAATGAGATGATAGCAGGTGACAGATGTACTGTGTGGGAATGCCAAAGAGAGGAGGACGTTGTTGACCTTACATATATACAGTCATGATACCAGGGGTTTTGACTTTGGTACAGCAGTGAATTTAAACATGTTTGGATCTCATACTACAAGAGAAACACAGTAAACAAGTGTAAAGATTTATTGTAATATTTTACTACAGATGTGTCTTTGGAAAACTTTGCAATCAGCTGAAAATTCAATGGACAAAAACATATGAATAATTGTGGATTTTTTTCCTTTTTTAGAAAAAACCCCCCATGAACACTGAATTGTGTTTTTAGGAAACTTTCTCAAGTGTTAATTGTGTGACAGCCGTTCATTCAAATAATCATATGAACCATAAGAGCTGTGGAGTTGATGTTTAAATGTTTTTTTTGTTTTTTTTTTTACCATAGATTACATTTTCCAGAACATATTAAATAATAAAAACATTACATATATAAATAATGAATATATATTAAATATTTAAGTAAACTTTTCTCAATATCATACAAGGTTGTGTTATAGGTTGCGTTTGCCCAGTCTCTGATTACCATTTGGAAGTAATGACTTCGGTCCCAGCATGCAGTGCTGCTCTCCCATAACCACCCATGCTGATTTTAAATGAATCTGTGCTCTGATTGCAGAGCTCAATGCTTCTTTTTCCTCCCTGCAGACACTGAGCAGCAGAGACACAACCCACATGTCTGCATTAGCCAGTGATGCTCAGGGCAATGCACGGGAGGCCATCTTTAGCAGGGGGAAAATGATGGATGTAATGTAGATATGCTTATCTGTCATTAAGCCCTGCTCTGCCCTCCCTCAGTCACTCCCCAGGGGGAGGGCGGAGGGATTTCAATCAGACTAGTGTAGAATATAACTCCAGTGAGACATGCTGAGGCCAACAGCTAATCAGTCATGTCTTTATGGAGAGGGCTCAGACTTCACAGCAGGAGCATCCGTCTTTAGGCCTGTCTACTATACTTGCTTTTTGTCAATCATCTGACCTTGCTCCCCACCTGCCCGTGTCTTTCCCTGCAAGTGTACGACCCAAGTCGGACCCCACAGCAGTATTCTATGGGAGGAACCCCCCCCCCACAAAAAGGAAAAAAAACCCACACCAGCAGGATGACAGTGACTATGTGGCAGAAAAATCCCTGCTTCCTCGCATGATTGGGCCGCAGCGTCCGCCTGTCAGCTCCCAGCGCCTCAATAATAGCACAGCGAGGCTAAATAGGCTCCTGAAACATAAGGACGGGATGTGGTGAACACTGAGGGGAGCGGTTGGAGGGTAGGTGGGGAATGGAGGGGATGGGGCACGGTGAAGGTGGCTAGCTGCTCAGAAGGCTCTATAATTAGCTGCAGAAGATCAAATGACTTTTAATGGGTTTGTCTGAAAACAGCCGACTACTTGAGATTTGCGCTCGGAGCTATATTCATATCTCATCAAACTAATGGAATTCTCTAGAGTGCTTGATTGGTTTTTATCTCAGATCAAAATGGCTGATAGAGGTGCATGGCTGCAGTGTCCATGAGCTGTGGTACCGCAGAAAAAAAAAAGCCATTTCAGGGCACTATTATGTAAAATGGAAAGGTTACATTTCATGTCAAAAAAACAGAGGTCATCTGTCAGATTGTGATCCGGCAGCACTCTGCGGTTCAAGGTTTGAAACTCAATCATTGTTGCTTATAGGAGTCATTTCCCACAGATGTTTCAGTGAAAATGGTCTTTTAATGACTTCTCCCTACAGATAATGTAAACCTCTACTGGTCATTAGTTAGAGAATTAATATGAGAGATACAGGGATAATATCAGTGTCATAGCTCAGCCGCTGCCTGATCTGGGTGCAGGTCTTGAGCTGAATGCTAAATATGTTGTCGACAATTATGCCTGGAGGATGCAGTAACACACACTGATACATGCAAAGACATACACCGAGGGAAATATTAAGTGCAGAAACAATTAGCTAACAAATTAACAGAAAGAGTAGCTGATAATTCTGATAAATGGTTAATCTAATAAGTCACTAATGAAGCAAAAAAGAAGCAAAAGGTCTTTATTGGTATGAGCTTCTCAGTTTGAGAAGTTGCAGCGATTCATGCCCCCGTTAAATAAATATCTTTGGGTATTTGATAAGAGAAAACAAGAGAATGGAAGAAATCATCTTGGCCTTGTGATAAACACTTCACACAGTTCTGTGAGCTCTCGAGAAATCTCAAGAAATGAGCAACAAATGAATCAATAGTAAAACATAATCACTGCTTGCTGCCCTACAGCTGTCTTTCCTACTTTTCTTGTCTCATGCAAAGTTCTTCTTTCTGCATAATAAAACGGTTTTCCTAAAAATCTTGTGCATTGATGCAGGGGAAATAAAAGGAGACACAGATTGATGCAGAATGGGGAGTTGCTGCACATGCTCTCAGTGAAATTAGACATGTCACGGTCTGTTTGTATGTCTGAGAGTGTCCTTTATTTCCCAAGGTTTCCTTCTGGCATTCAATCTACATTAATTTCCCCTACTCCGTCATCTGGGGTTTTCTATTTTTGACTGAGGAAATTATGTCCAAGAACTCCAGCCGGGTTCTAACTCTTGTATATATTTCGCCTTCTCTTTAAATTATACAATACACAAGCCTTCTTTTTATTGCTTGTATAAGGGCAGGGAGGGGATCTGTAGGCTTTAGCTCGTCATCACGCATGAACACCCCTCATTACATTAATTACAGTTTATGAAGTTAAGAGTTGAAGATAAGTAGAGGGAAAATCTCAAAGGGACTTTTTTTTCATCAAGGTTCTATTACAGGAAAAAAAACACCGTTCTGCTTCGGAAGTCAACAGTGGAACTTTAGCTTCTCCCTTTTCCCACTTCCCTCCTCTGTAGGAAAAAATCTCCCCTGTGTTCTGTCTTTATCCCGTGTGGAACATCCTACTGAGCTGCTATTTGTCCTTGGCCACCTTCTCCTTGAGAAAGTGCTGTATCAGACAGGCTGCTAACAGGGCCGTCACATAGCTGAAGCACCGGCGGCGGCAGCAGCAGCACAGACCTCTCTCTGGGGGTATACAATTACACTGCACTGCTTCAATCTCTTACCGTTCTGACATTTTCATTTCCCTCCCACTCTCCTGAGAAAAAAAAAGATAAACTTTACAAAAAAAAAAAGAAGGATGGACTCCATGCTGCTGTTGATTTCAGTCTGGATGATACCATTTCCACTACAAGGACAGGGGTAGAGAGAGGAGGGATGTGAAGGAAGCTCAGTAAGCAGGAAGATGGATCGGGGGGGCTGGAACTAACATGCTCTGTTTTCCCTAGCAGCAGACGGGGTATTTGTGCAGTGTTGCTCAGCACAACAGAGAGACATAGCAGCAAGGTAGTCTGCCAGTCATCCAGTCAGCTTATCAAGGCTTCACGATTCTCTTACAGCTATAAATCTGTGGTAGTCAGTGTTTTTACCTGGGTATGCACAGAGGGAACCTGATCAAATAGGACTCCTCCTGGCTTTCAACCAGAAAACATTGAAAAAAAGGCAAACAGTGGTTGTGACAGTCCTCAAATCACATCTTAAAGCATGAAAAATATAATGCCAAGACACAAGACATCAAAAAACAGCCTACTAGTGTGCTTCATGCACATCCAAAGAAAATAAGGACAGAGACATATGATGCAGACACAAAAATACACTCAAAAACAGACAGTGGCACTCACACACTCAAGCTCGCATGCAGGAGGAGACAAAGGCACAAATCAACAAAGCACTAAGAAAAGAAACATCAATTATAACTGAAGTTTGGAAAACTAGGCCTAGTCTGATTGTTGTCATTGGACGAGGGAAACAAAATTTAGCTGAATATGATTCAAATGTGGGTAAATAAAAAAAAAACAACCCTTGAGTAATTTATGCTCTTACATTTTCTGGTGCAGTTGAGCATGCACACAGCGGGAAACAATGCCTGGCACACAGTTAAACTGGCTCTTTGATTCAGAGCTGCCTGCCTTCGTTCTATTTCATTTTGTAGAGGCAAAAAAAAAAAAAAAAAAAAAAAGCCAACAAATCAGTGCACAGGCTTTGCCCAAGCCTGTGAGTGACTCACTGATCTTACAAAAACAAGAGGCACACACACCTGAGTAAGACAAGGAGGGGACTGAGCACACAGTCATGCTCACGTATGGACAGACAGGGACTGAGGAGGAGACAGGCGGGGCCATAGGCAGGGATACAAGTGCACTGTAACTCATAGATAGCACACCAGATATTTTATTCATGGGGAGAAAAACCCAAGCAGCAAGAATGACTCACTGAGCCACAGGGACAAACACACACACACACAGAGTGAGGAGGGAGGTGACAGGGTTTAACCCACCTACGTTTGCTTCCTTCTCATTCTCAAACAGAGAACACATTAAAAAATAAAGTCTGAAATGGCAGGGCTCCTTCCAGGGGATTACAGGGGATGTTTTTTGTCTAGTGAACTTGCCAGTGTGTGCAGTCACTCTCTCCCTCTCATAGCGCTATCACAGGAAGAGAGCCACTAACAGCACAATACAGCGAGCCGTTTGCACTTCAGGCTACGCATTCCTGAGCACTCTGGCATATAAACTGACAAAAGGAATTCTCATGCAGCTGTGCTGAGCCAGGCTATTGTTGAAAAAACCCCTACAAACTCAGGTGTAGCGGCGTTCTCGTTGGCTGCGTGTACACGAGGAAGGTTGTTGGGGCTGTGCAGATTGGCCTACATATGGCAGGAGGCCTGGTGCAACTTAAGTGATGTGCAGTCATCAGTGTGCCCATTTGAACCCACTCACTCCTCGCCAAGTCCCCGCCGCCCGGGATCTCTCACCGAGAAAAACTGACTAAATATGTGATGAGCTGAGCTGTAAGAGGATTCAGGCGTGCAAACACACACACACATATTTCATAGGTATACGCAGACACGCATTTCCAGTTGCATTAAAAAGGGAGGCAACTCCGCACACTTGGGATAATTAGAGCGCATGCAGAGCCTGGTAGACAAAGCCTGGCATCGTGAGAACAAGGCTAGCCTGATGAGGCCTCTCTATTTAAATCCCCCGGATGAGCTGAGAGTGTGTCTGTGGATGGAATCGCTCCAGAAGACATGCACGGGCATGGAGGGAGAAAGAGCCAAGCCAGTGAAAAGAAAACGGAGAGACAGTCAGAGACAGAAAACTGTGAAGGAACCTAAGTGGCAGGAAGGTATCTTTGTGGAAATGAAAGGCCAGAGAACAAGGGCGAAGATTCAATCAGACATCCCTTTCTACTGTTAGTCATAGAGCACAGATCAGACATCAATGTGGAGCGAAACACCACTGAAATTACACACAGGTGACTCACCGTGTTATGTACTACTTTGAAGTCAGTTTGCCTCTGCAGGGCTTGGAAATAAGGTTTTTTACCGAGTGAGTGGGCGAGTAGGGGAGTGAACCGAGTGAGCGTATGAGCAGACAGAGATGGGTAGGGCTCTCGGATTAGTACCTTTCCCTTTGCAGATCTATAAGCACCAAGTGTTTCTTGTCGCTAAGAGGATTCACGGGGATACGGGGCTGTCCCAACAATTGAAAGCAAGGTTTTAGCCGCTAATCTACAAATTCAAGGGCGAGGGAGGCTGATTCTCAGCTGATGGAGCACATGCTGCTGCCTTCAACTTGATTGACACGGCAGGGGGAGGTCAAAGAGGCAATCTTGACAGCTTAGAGAAGAGAGAAGAAGGAGCCTACAGAAGCCTTTAAACGTGCTCTGCCACCCACAATGATGTATTAAGAGATCATTATCAGATGCAAGTGCTACTGATTGTTGTTTTGGGTTTTTTTCAAGCGTGAAACGTCGCCGACAGTTTGCCCTTGCCCTCGACTCTCCTCGCTATCTTGATCACCTCCGTATGGTAATGACACCCTGGGCTGTCCCCACTATTCAAGGCCACACAAAAGGCTCTCATAGGAAATCATTGAGCCCTGCTAACAGAGGGCTCCATTGCACCCGCCCTGACAATCACAGCCAACTGGGAGCATTCATTCACATGCAATTGTTCACTATCAGCCCATATCCAGAGTATATACACAGATGGAAGCACACAGGAGCACACTTTAATATCAGTACTTGCCTACAAGCACACACGGGCGAGCGCACACACAGACTTTGGATGATAAGCGAAAAATTGCTGCTGCAAGAGGATTGCAACCGAAGAGCAATAGGCACGGCACCACAGTCATTTTTTGGGCTGCGCTGAGCAGAATTTTGTCTTTTTCTTCTTCTTCCAGGGCAAAAGCACCCAGCCTTTCTGCACTTCTGTGGGTTGGATCTGTTCATCCATTGCTCTAGTGCCACTGTGACTGGCACATGCTTGCAAACAAACCAAGCTGGAATAACTGCACCGGCACGAGTTAACACTGCCATTTGTAAAACAAGCACTGACGTATTTGATGCTACAGGCCCGCTGGGAAGGAACACAGCAACATTATTTTGATTTTTTGACAAGCACAAAAATCTGATGTCTTGTTACGCAACACTCATTTTTACACTGTGTGTCATGCCTGCTTGCTTAAGTCAGCAGAGAATAAAATGTACCGAATGCATTAACTGTTCCAGATATTCTGTATTCCATTAATCCACAGGGAGCCATATCAGCGAATGCCTCAGTGTGATGCAATTCTCTGTGTAAACCTGCTGTGTGGACCTAGCATGTGCCCTATTTCCAAATTAGCTCCGGAAAAGAAACAGCTGCTCAACCAGGATTTTCCCTAAGGAAGAGAAATTGAAATGAAATCCTGCTTGGTGTTTTTTTTGTACAAGAAAATGAGAGGTAGAGATACAAAGAGTAAAGAGCAAGAAATCAGCAGGACAAGACCTCCTTCAAAGCTGCTGCGGAGAGCTTTTCGACACAAAGATGCTGAGGATGAGATGGGGGAAACACAGCTGAGGAAACAACATCCCACAATCTGGCACTCTCACAGGTATCTGACAAAACAAAACTGTTTACACAGCTGAAGTAGCGGGCTAATCACAAAACACCTCAAAATGAGGAACTGCGAAACAAGAGGGCCTCTGTGCCCCGCTGACACCTTGACAATCGGTATACACAAAAGAGATGAGGAACTGTGGGTAGAGAGAGGAGGACTAGAGGGAATAAACCGCCCCAGAGCAAATGCGAGCGTGTCTCTGAGGGGCTCGTAAATTCAAGCTCAAGGTCCAGGAGAGCGAATGCAGCCAAGCATGTCAGCACAGCAATATCTGCCTCGGCTGTGTGTCCACAAGCTCATCAGCAGGGCCATGTCCACAATCGCCAGCAGCTTCACTGACAAACAACAGCAAGCAGTTGTTGATAAGAGTCAAACAACTGAGAATTACACAGAAAAGGACGCCACAGCTTTGTCTTGGTTACTATTCAGGCTGAGAAAAGGACAAGTTTGATGTTTAACTGGTTGCTTGAATAGAGTATGACTTTTTGAATCTGATTGTTTATCTGGAATTTATTTAACTTATTGGGACCTGGCACCTTTTTTGAGCAGTCACATGTAGTAAAGCTTAGTCGTCTTTTCTTCTTCCTCTTCTGACTCAGAGATGTTCAAATAAAGGTGCGTTATCAGGTGTGTGTTTACTACCACTTCAGTACCACAGAGGACAGGGTCCATGTGGTGGCAGGTGCAATAAGGGATATTATTTGTTATATTCCCTGCATTTCATCTTTTACAACAAATGAAAATGCTACATCAAACGTGGAAAAAAAACTGTGTCCTTCAGGGAGGCTATTGATTTTAATGCAGGAATCCTCAGCGTGCGCCTTACAGTCAAAGCATACAGCAGCTACCATAAATTTCTCAATTTAATTTGGGTGACTGATCGGAGGAATTGATTGATTTCATCCATTAATCATCTCAGGAGAGTCTGTGCAGAGTCTGTACAGTATCGATCAGCACGTCTGTGCGGTTAGAAAGCTTGACTGAGGAGGTAATCATTGCAGAGGGGACAGGTCTTTGTAGAGAGAGCAGCAGCATGGATTTAGTTGGGAACATAATAACCATTATTCCCCAGCACACAATGCCAGCACATACCGCCTCAAAATGGCCGAGGATTTTGCCACAAACACGGGAGAGAGGGAAACATTCCCTGATAAGCACTTAGCACTGCGCACAATGGTGCCAGGAGGAGACGTCTTGTTAAAATGTTTTGTCATGGTTGCCTCAACGGCAAGTAGGAACACTTGTGTTTACCCTCTGAGGGGGGTGGGGTGGGGGTGTGTTTGCACTGAAAATGGTTGCATTGTTATCGAATGACACACACACACGTCTGACACTGCAGGCATCAGTGTCCGTGGACAATAACTGGTGAGCCAGCAGGAAATGAGGACATCAGGTAGGCGAGGAGTGTGTGAACATGTGTGAGGGGGTGTGTTTGTACAGGAGGACACACATTTGTCCTCCATTTGGATCCGACGAATTGATCTCTTAGTAGCTAAAATTGTCATAGGGACTATAAACTCGTAAAAGTAAGTCATTAAAGGACACTGCTGAGTGTGAACAGGGCCTGAGCACAAGAGGGAGGCATCCTGGCGAGCAGGAAAAGCTGAAGGTTGAACACATTAGCACAGGATTTCCTCCCGTCTGCTTAGAAAACAGAAGGCATTTTATTACATAGATACAACTGTTGCATAAAGTCAGCAGTATGCTGTTTGAGATCCATTGCAGAGGTCCTGCGTGTCCCCAAAGGCCTGACAAAGCCCCAGCTGTCTCTCTCTTGATCTCTGCAGCAAAACCCAGCTATAATTCTTGTTACAGCACCTCCAGGCCTCACATTGTTCCTCTCACACCAACAAACTGCAATCAGAGCTCAAGAACGAGGCGAAGAAAGAGCTGAGAGCCAACTGATTAATATTTAACTAGATCTGATATCATATGAGCCTGCACGAACACGTTTAAAACATTTAAAACTGTGGAAAATAAACACGTAAATTCACACGTTAGTGACTGAAATCAATCTGATCAATTCTAGTTGTGTTGGTATCTTATGGGAAAAAGCAGTCAGTCCTGATTTCAATACACAGTTGCATCAAGCGACATGAAATAGTGTTTTTGCGTAAGAAGATCAACAGAGCTCTGCCATAAAGCCTCATGTGATGAACGGATCAAAGAAAGGCAAGGCAACAAAACTTGCTTTTCCATGGTCAAATCACACTGCTGTGCTGATCCAAGTCGGACTAACCTGGCCCAGAATAAATCGGGAAACATTTCAGATAACGTACCTCTATGTAGCCGGCCAGCGCTGGAACCACAATGCCCAAAATAAGGACAGATACCGCCGGGGCTGAACCCATCTTCCAGGATCTCCGGGTATGCTACTGTAAATAACTTATATCCCGAGAGCTATGTGCGTAAAGTGACGTCCAGGAGAATAGTGAGCAAAGCAAATCCTGGGAATAATCTGATAATCTATCCCGGAGAACGACACGAGTTCTGCTCCGCTTGTTTTGTTACCCGAGCTCGACAGAAAATGTTGGAGGGAGACGGAGTGGCGGTGGTCTCCTCTGCAAATGTGGACTGCGCGTCTGTGGCGCGGCTGCTCTGCCTCTGCTGCCTCCTCCCTCCTCTGATTCATCTGAGCCACACGCAGCACACTGCGCCACCAGGCGGCCGGCCGCAGGGGCGTCCACACTGAAACACAACCTCCTCTGGACCCGTCAATAATCATAGTAATGACATATTAACACATGGCTTATGAGCTGTGGTGGTGGAAAGAGCATTTATTCAAACGAACTACTCCTAATTACGACTTTTTTTGCACTTAAGTTTATTTCTACCATTAATTTACCTTTAAATTACCTCCAAAGCTGTTTTAGACCAATAAAGAGCCTTCTCTGCAGATTGGAATTTTTAAGTAAATATAATCAATTATTATGTAGTTTATAAAATTGTGAGAATAAATTCTATCACAGAAAGTTTAAGAAGTTGCATTGTAATACATTTTACACTACTATGGTGGCAAATCTACATGATCATTTTTTCTACTTCACTGGGTTTGAGGATAACAATTTTGCACTTTTAAATTATGGAGCAATTTTGAATAAAACTACACATTGGTAATGATGCTTTGATATTTGTAGCATGGTGCTGGGAGAAGAACTCAAATCCTCTCCGGAGTTAAAAGTCATTACACAACCAATAGGAAATACTGAAACACAAGTAAAAGTTGTTTTTTTCAAAATGTGTAATAGCATAATCAATAAAGTGTTTTTAAATTATGTAAATTTATGCTGAAAGAGCCCAGTGAGTGGTATATAATTACCTGTTTAAGTCAAAGATGTATTTATATATAAGTAAAATGTGGCTGGTGCATTATCTCATTTTTTTGTACTGTCTAATATTTCATATGTTATATTTCAAGTGATTATATGTTTTACATGTAAAATGTAAATCAGCAGAGTTACTAGGAAACATAACCCTCAAATAAATGGAGTTCAAACTCCAATTTTTCTCCCTGATATATACTGCAATCAAAAACAAAAAGCACTAGCAAGTACATCTAAATACACAACTAAGTATAAAATGTATTGCAGTAGGCTGGTGTTTAGTATAAACTGTATGTATAGTAGAAAGAGTTCACCAGTTATTAATACAGGTGCTTGTATTTTCAATTGAATACTTTTACATTGTGGTATCATTGCCATGCCTTGGTAAATTATCTGAATCTCCCTCTGTCATTACCCCCTGGGCTTAAAGTCAGAACACTGAGATTTGCATTACTGAAGTTGTCAGGTGTTACCCTTTTAAGTCACACTGGGACAGAAGAGATCAAATGTACCAATGACCACGTGTAAAATCACCACAGAATCTTATCTTTCCATTAATTTTCTTCATTCAAGATAAAACTTTCAAATCACGTCTGCAGCCAAGACTTGGTCAAAGTCCCTTTGTGTCCATGGCAACAGTCGGGCAGATACAACCACAACAAGAGATCACATTTAAAAACAGACATTTGGCAGCAGAGTATTTTTACAACAACAAAACTCATTTCACAAAGCTTTGTTTAACAGAGCAGCACTGGAAGCCCGAACCTCTGTATCCTAACTCACAACTCCCATTTGTAAAGTTCTCCTTAGAGGAGCGAAACTTCTTCTAAGAGCAGACAAGAACATCAAGAGGTGTCACTGATGTTCTCTCTGCTCTAACACCACAGTGTCTGCTTATGAGTGAAATCAAATAGCTCCATTCAAAAGGAAAGTTATTTGATATCTGTTTTTGGTTTCTATTCAGCCTCTCTGCTTTCATTTTATGTACGAGAATATTCAGCATTAATGAGGAGAGAGACTGAGTAAATGACTCAACCAGAGGAAACAATTTCTTTGTTTTGAGTGATGAACAAAGATGAACGTTCTTTCATCTAAATTCAAATTAGTTATTAACAGAAAAATTCAACACACAATCAGCCTTTTGTTATTTGATTATGCCCTCACCAGCTCATTCTTTTCATTTCTATTTTCCCTGATTTTTTAAATTTAAAAATAAAGGAAAATATTATGTAAATATGTCTTTGCTTGAGGCAGGGAAACAGAGGTAATAAATTTTTAAAATATCCACCATTAAATGTATTCAAATAACTTGCATATGAAATCTCAATAAGTCTAATTTTGGCATGTGTCAAATTTGATCCCAAGATAAGACACTGCAAAGTTGCTGCAAATCCAGTCTGAACAAACATCACCCATGTGATTAGTGAAGTAAACTACCTAAAAAAAAATGGTTTCTCCAATATTCTTGGAATATTTTAGCAACAACACTTCAATGAGTCATATGGCTAAGAACACTCTAGTCTCAGATTTTATTTTTCAGAATCTCTGCATGAAGTTATTCTCTTAAGTTTTTGAGTGAAACCCAACCTCAAAAGGCCCAGTAATCATGTAAGAAGTGAAATAATTTCAAGAAACAATTCACACATAAATGAGGCAATCATAAGATTTAACACTCACAGTGAGCTCAAAAAACACACAGTGTCCATCATGTTTCCCTAAATATTCCTGCGGTACAAGTGCTTTTTAGTAAATTGGTGGTATTTTACTGTAATCTAATAACATGGACTCTCTTTATTCAGTCAGATTCTTTACTCTAACGGCAACTCTAGCCTGACAAAAAGACTGAAATGCAGTTTTTTGCTGCTCCCTCTTCATTTTCAAATTTGAATTACTGAAACAATCAGGGCCTTTAAAAAGGGCAACTACAGGGCCTAAATTTCTGTTTTTGTTAGTATTTTTTTACCAGCTTAATGAAGTTCTTGTTTTAAACTATAAATACATTTTATTTCTAGTGAAAGGTCAGTATTACCAATCAGACCAATACAGGTAAAAACAAATACTCTCTTACGTGCCCTCACACGTTCTGACTAGTCTCTTTGGTTTGCCGTGCCTGGACCTTTGAATCGGTCAGCTCCACTGAGTTTTGCTGACTGATTCTACAGAGGATCCTGTGAAACAAAGTTTAGAGAATTGACACTTTCTGTTTGATATCTGGGAAATCATTAATGTGCTGCCATGAATGAGTAATCATGGTCACCAGTGGTCAAAGTGCCTGATGACACGTTTTATTATGAAAGTGTCCAACGGGATATTCAGTAAGCAAATGTACCTTGAGTGAAAGTAATAACTTCTGTTAAATTTATTAGTATACACTGCCTTTTATACCTGGTTCAATTAAAATCACATACACACACACATACATACATGCATGCACACACACAAACACACACTTGTTGGTAATCTTGCTAGCTAGGCTAACTTAGTTTTTTTTTTTTTTGCAGGTAGTGAAAGCTTACTGGGGCTAATTGACTGACACAACATATCCGTACACTCATATGGATTAATATGAATACCTTTATTCTCTAACTGTGATGGACAGATGACAATTAACTAAAATTCTACTATATCTAACCTCTGACTGGTTAAATTGGGCTGTTTCGTTTTGCCAGATGTAGTACGATTTATGTTATTCATCTTTGCCTGCGTTAATGCAAATTTGAATCTGAACTAAGCATTTCTCTGCGTGGCCATTAGAGAGAAGTAAACACAAATTTTATTCTTTCAGCACAAGTTTTTCACCGAACTTTCTCGTCACGTGACTCTTTACCTTTGTTGTCACAAGTCTGCATTGACATTAGTTCAGCTAAATTTATACTGCATGTACTGTATATGGCCACTAGGTGGCAACAAAGACTCATGATTCACCAGGAAAACGGTCATCGCCTCTGAAAAACCCTCATCTGTCTTGAAAGACGCGACTTGAGTTTATAAATCTGGACTTGTACATGCTGAGAGTTTCTCTTCTCCTGATTACACGGGTATTAATAAATTATAATATATAGTGCAAGCATGGGCCTTATATTGTTTAAATGTATGTGATTTTATTATCATAAAAAAAAATACTTGCATCATAAATGTTCAACCTTTTACAAAAAAAAAAAGAAAAAAAAGAAATCGGCATCACGGTCTGTATTATTCCAGCTCTTTAAACTGTGACCACTGGAGATAAATGACACTATTATCATTATGGCCCTTTACCTCAATGCTGCCACTGTATTTTGAAAGTGTTTACCGGAAGTATACATACTGTGGTCCAGCAGCATTGACGCTACCATGATAAATTTATACTAGAGTTCCTCTTGTGGCCACTGCACGACAGTACATGCGTAAGACTTCTATTATATTTCGTTCATCGGTCATCTTCATGCTTTTAAGGGAACAACAACGTTGGCCTATGCAAGCAATATTATGATAAATAAGGTTGAAATAAGTTTTAGTTGGGCAAATAACCCCTTTTGAAAAAAAAAATAATTTAACTAGACAACTTTGATGTTTTTCTGTGCTTTTATTTAAGTTGATCATTCAGTTTTCACAACGATTAATTGAAAATGTCAGCAGTGACATTTCAACTGCTTCATTTTTTTAAAATTAAATTCCGACAAGCTTCACAATCAAAAAAAAAGTTTCAATATAAAGATGCTTTTCTCTCTCTAGAGTAAATAACTACCTATCAGATGCCACGCTCCCGCGTGTTGCCAGGCAGATTATGTTAATATATGCAATGCAGCCATCTCTGCAGCTACCATTCTGAGGTAAGAACAACTTCTACGTTTTCCACAAAATGTACGAAAACTATAAATAGCTTCACGGCGGCTTCTATAGCTCAAATTATCGGTAGTCTTCTTGTCAATATGAATCAAATCGACAGGTTGATTTAGCACATTTAAACCAACAGAAAAAATATATTTTATCTTTCGGTCTCTTCGGACGTGGTTGTCGTTGTTAGTCCCACCCAAAATGGAGCCCGTTCTTCCTTGTTCACAGCAGACTTGAAGGGCTGGGCTCAACTAGAATGGGGGACGGGTGGGTCTACCCAAATAATTCGGGCTTTCGAAGCTTCAAAACCACCTTTATTAAAAATCGCAGAATGTGGTCCACGTCCTGAAGCATTACAAGTTATGTTTGGCTCCAAGGTCGGCCCTACATTGGGACAATATGACCGTAACGCTAATGATGCGGTGCAGTAAATGCCCGGGTTTCGCGCTGGTTTTTGTGGTATGGTCCAGTTGGGACCGAGAACCTGCGGGGTTAAAATAGGGGGGAATTAAATTTATTATTGATTATACCATCTACATTCTTGAACGAGTGTACAGAGATGTGATCTTTCACGGTGGCTTTTCAACCGACTTACGGTGTAATTTAGACACCGTTTTCCGGGCGGCCTCGTGAGCAAACGTTGGTCGCGTATTCCCCCGTACCCCCGCTGAGAGTCTTGTGTGACCGCTCTGTGCACGCAGTGACATGCTGGTTTATTTTGGAGTGAATGTCCTGTCACCCGAGCAAAACTTTATCTGGAGACCCAAAATATCTATAGCAGGCGGCACGTGAGGCTGAATACAGTGCCACTTTGCTCGGAAATGGCTGCTGCAGCGCCCCATTGTTGCGGCCAAACGGCTTTACCCAACATAGGCATGTGTAATACATAACACGTCTAAGATAAAGCTGGAACAGTCAAGGCTCCATTCATTAGATTACTTGAGATAACTGACACATTTCTACCGAGAACCTACTTTTGTTTATTGTGATAGATCAGACATCAGAGCATTTGCGACGTGGCAGTCTCAAATTAAAATCATAATCCCAAACCAATCATCCATTTTTATTTACTTGTGTATGAGCTAGTATCACCATGTTGCAACATTACTGTTATTATCATTAAATCAGCCCTGTGGTGTTGTCTGTGTGTGTTACAGGTGTGTCTGGCTGTCTCCAGAGTGAAGTGATAGGTGACGTGATCAGCGACAGGCCTGGCACCCACCGTGCTGCCATGGAGACCAAGCAGGAACCCTCTGCTGTGTGGAGTCAGACTGCTAACAATGATTCAGGCAACGGCACACAGGTCTGCCATCCTGTCTGAACTGTCCCTGAACTGCTATATCAGACTCATAATCAGTTGAATAGGATGCAGTACACTGATGCCGACAGTTTATGCAACTCACCATTTATCTCTCCAACCCACTCATCAGTCAGGTTAACTCTCCTCTGTCTACTGTACTTAGTTGCTGCCAAATTGCAAAATATGTCCCTTTTGGCTTCCTGACCTTAAACCAAAAAGGACTTGAACTGGACAAAATCTCATCACCATTTGTTCAGCACTCACATTAACTTGGTATAGGTTTCCTTTTTAAAAGTTAATGGATGATTAATGAGGGTTGAGTCACAGCCAAAGAGTGTAATAATGCTTCTGGTGTTTCAAAGCCTTTGTGTGTTGTGTTCGTGTGTTGCAGGTGCATTTTGAAGGAGGCACAGTGGCCCAGATAGTGTACAGTGGAGATCAGGCAGACCGGGGCCAGCAGCAGCAGGTAGTTTACACGGCAGACGGGAACTCGTATACCTCTGTAGAGTCTGCAGAGCATACGCTGGTCTACATACACCCTGCAGATGGCACCCAGGTAAGAGGGGGTTGCACTTGAAGCAGATATATTTTAAGCTGAGATTTTATGCATTTATACGAACTCATTACTAAAACAGCATGCACAAATGCGCAGGTGGTGTTCGATGAAAAAAAAACAAACAAACCCTGAAAGTCACTTGAAAATACAAAGTGTACATGAATTAAATAATATGTTAAATTCAAAATGTTTGCTCATCCCTTTGAGATTTACTCAAAAGTCTATATCCAACTTTCTTTCAGACTGTTTTTGCTGATCAGCCACAAGTAGCGTACATTCAGCAGGATGGTACAACCCAACAAGTAAGTTTACCAGGTACCCAGCTAGCTTTGTGCTATCACCTGGTTTTTATTGATCCTTAAATCAATGTAATGTCATTCTAGGTCACAGTTTTGCTGCCCAGCGGACAGAACATGAATGCTGCCAACCTGCATGTTCTCAGTAATGTAGCAGAGGCACCTCAAGCTATCCTGGAGCCAGTTTCCCAGGTGAGGACATAATCTGTTTATTTTTCTAAACAAGGAAGAAGAATTTGTCCAAAGGAGATAAAAAGAAGATTTTTAATGATTAATTCACACAATGATAACAAAAAAAATCTTAATCAGGAGATAAGTAACTGCAGTGAAGATAAAGTATAGCTGCATGTTGATCTTCAGAAAGATTTACATATTTAGATTTAATCCCTCAGAAACAATCGGTAAATGAATGATTCCTCTCAGAAACTTGTAAATGAAAGGTATCTTGTTGGTATAAAACCTTAAGATTAGAACTTGTCAAGATACATGAGGATAGGAATGAAAAAAACAGTTGAGTGAGTGTTATTATGACACCCACAGGAGCAGCTGTCTGTGTCCAACTCACTCGCCCCCATGGCTGACATGACGGACTCCACCATTCCCCTTGGAGCCACAGACTCCACAGATGATTCTGATGAAGATGAGGATGAAGACTCTGAGATGGATGACTGGGAACCCCGGGAGCCTCAGTCATTCAACCCTCACAGTCTCTGTGAGTGAGTCATAACACAGCCATGTGGCCTGTCAGTCATGAGTCCTTGTCATTCAAGCAGAGCAGACAGATGTTGAGCAGAGAATCTTTTTACTGTCTTGAATGTGAAATGACGGCTTACACTCAACTCACTGAGTCAGCCAGCAGGTTTTGTTTCACTTTTTTCTTATATGACACAACATAACAGTAAGTTGTAAAATAGAATATTAGATAATACAGAAATCAAAGACACTTTAAAAATGCTGCTGCCTTTAGGCTGGCATTCTGAGTCTGCTTCCGTTTTCCTTAATAAGCAATTTATTTATTTTTTTGGTGTGTTATCATTTTCTTTCAAGTCAAGTAACAAACCCTCCAGTAAGTTAGGATGAATTAAATATTGCTAATTGCTATGAACTAAACAATTATCTAATGAGTGGAGAGACTTCTTTAGTAGAGACACCATTTATAACCCACTGTCACTTATTTAGTGAAATCAAAAATTCTGATACTTCTCATCAATGATTTAAGGCGAAAAGCTTCATTATGGCAGTATTTGTCACACGGTTGTTGTTTTGGATTGTACTGGTCTCTCACTCATTTCTCTTTTTGCGGCCTTCCAGGGTGTGAGGAGTGTAATAATGCCAACCCCTCTGTGTGTCTGAAGCACGGCCCTTTGCACCCCATCCCCAACCGGCCAGTGATGTCCAAAGCCAGGGCCAGTCTGCCTCTGGTCCTCTACATCGATCGCTTCCTGGGTGGGGTGTTCTCCAAGAGACGCATCCCAAAGCGCACACAGTTTGGTCCTGTGGAGGGACCCCTGGTTCCCCAGAGTGAACTGCAGGAACACTACATTCATCTGAAAGTAAATCAGTGCTTTACATAACTAACTAATAATGTTGTTGCAACTGACTTACCTGGAGTTATGCAATTGTTTTTTTGGTTTCGAGCTTGCAATGTTTTTATAGAACTTGACCCATTTTCTGCTAAATTGGTGTTCAGAAGAGTCTCCCATTTTGCCTTATACCTTCTATCTTTGCCCTGTTGGCTGATAGAATTTCTGATATTTTTAAGGGATTCTTCTTTGTCACAGAAAGTGATGATTTGAAACTTCACTGTTATTTGGTCTTTTTCTCTCTTCCTATACAAGTATTGTTTGGAATGAAATAAACACACTATTGTGAAACTTACAAGTATAGCCAAATTTTTAATCACAGTCTAAAAAAAAGCAAAAAACAAACAAAACAAAAAATAAATGTATATTTTGTGCATAGGGATGCTTTTTTGGAGAGTCCTGGGTTAGTAGGAACAGAGGAAAACTTTTTTAGATGAAACATGCACATGCAGTCACAGATTTTACTCTCAGTCTGATCTCTAATCAGTTTTTGCTTGTCTCAGCTGTGCATGCTAGATGCAGAGAAAGATGGAGAAAAGTCTGACGATATGTGGTTGGACCTTTCTGAAGAAGACAGCTGTAACTGGATGATGTTTGTGAGACCTGCACAGAACCACCTGGAGCAGAACCTGGTGGCCTATCAGTACGGCTCCGAGATCTTTTACACAACCATCAAGAACATTCAACCCAAACAGGAGCTCAAGGTCAGTTTATTTTGATCAAAAGTCAAGCCTCTGATAATTTCAGAGATATTTTTTTTCAGGCACTGCTAGAGAGAAAGTCACAGCTGAAAGCAGAGCGGATCAGTGGCATTAAAAATAGGATACCTAAAGAAGCCCTAAAAATCCATGCATTCAGTGATGTTTCCATTGCAGGTGTGGTATGCAGCATCTTATGCAGAGTTTGTCAATCAGAAGATCCATGATGTTACAGAAGAGGAGAGGAAAGGTGAGTCTCTGCAGATTATTCTTACTTTGCTTTATTTTGACGCTGTAATTGATGGAATGTGAGCCATTGTAAATGAGTTTACACACTAAGTGTTGGTTGCTTCCTCACTCACTGTTGTTCCTTCAGTGCTCCGGGAGCAAGAGAAGAACTGGCCTTGTTACGAGTGTAACCGACGCTTTGTGAGCTCTGAACAGCTGCAGCAACATCTCAACATGCATGATGACAAGTTAAATTCTGTTACCAGGTAAAACCTTATTTAATATTTTATTTTTGATTTGTACCACATTTAAGCCCGTGTGACCCATCCACTGCTCTCTACAATCTCAGGTCCAGAGGTCGGGGCCGAGGAAGAGGCAGGAGAAGATTCGGAACGGGAAGAAGACCAGGACGTCCTCCCAAATTTATACGCTTGGATCCACCAGTTGAAGCTGCTGGGGACAAGACAACAGTAAGGGACACGTGAATAAGTGCTGTGTTACTAGCTTTTGGGACTGAAATGTTTTGCTAATATTTTACCTTTTAAACCAAATTTACTAAAACATTAAATAGAACTGTGACAGTTAGTTGATTCATTTGTTAATTGGTTTTTACATAATTTGTTGCCAACTGTTTTGATAGTTGATTGTTTCAGTCATTTCTCAAGTCAGAATGTCAAACATTTGCTGTTTCCAGCCGCCTCAACATGTGGATTTGCTGTTTTTTGTAATTTATGATAGTAATTGAGTCCTTGGGTTTTGGACTGTTGATTGGACTTAAATGAGTTTCCAAATGTCACTTTGGGCTCTGAAAAATTGAAATGTAGCGTTTTTTTGTCATTTCATCCACAAAAAAATGGATTAATTTAGAAAATGATTGACAGTTTAATGGTAGCATAATGGTAGTAGCATCTTTAGAGTTGATGATCAGATTAATCTATAGTGAAAAAATTGTAAGTTGCAGTCCTTGTGGACAATATTTGATTCACTGTTCAAAAGTTAATGTAAAATGATTTTATACAGTTATCTAAGAACAAAGTCACTATGAAGAAGAAGTAAACAATGTTTTTTAGTTATCTTTACATTTTTAATCAGGAGATGTTGGAATTGACGGAGAAGCCGCTGGAGGAGCAGGCGGAAGGAGCTCAGAACGGACTGAAGGTGGTGGAGATGGAGCCGGACATGGAGGCTGTGACTGAGACAGAGTGCCAGCTCATACCTCCTCCTCCTGCAGGGGAACCCGTCCCAGAGTCCACAACCCCACCCTCCAGCACGGACATGCCAGTTCCACTAAAGGAGGATTCAGCGCAGAGCAGCCAATCAGACGCCCACCTCTCATCTCAGGACATGCGCCGTGCCAAGAGGATACGGGTGAGACTGGAGACTCTGTGTTTACTGAAATGCAACAGCTTTAGATAGTTTCTTATTTGACGTCAAAGCAGCCATGATTTGCTTTACAACAGTGTGTCTCTCTTCCCTAATGCTTGCTCCTCTCAAAGATGGATGTGCAGGTAGGTGGGATGGTATAAAAGCATGAGGTGCAAAGAATCCATTTTTTTATTTTCTAAAGTGTTAAATGTACGCGTGAAATTCCTGTATATGCCCCCCCCCCCGCACACTCAGCCTCCATCAGCCTCCTCAGACACTGTTTGCTGCTTGTAGTTACTCTGTTTCTCCTTTCAGAATGCGGCGCTGCAGCACCTTTTCATCAGGAAGAGTTTCCGTCCTTTTAAATGCACCCACTGTGGAAAGGCCTTCCGGGACAAAGACAAACTGGATCAGCATCTGCGGGTCCATGGCCGGGACACCTACACCTTCTCCTGCCACATTTGCAGCAAGAGCTTCATGAGTGACTCTGCCCTGGAGGACCATCTGTTGGTACACACGGAGAACCGCTCCTACTCTTGTCTCTTATGCCCTGAAACCTTCGAAAGGCTGGACCTGCTGAAAGACCACGTAGGGGTGCACGCTGTGGACGGCTGCTTCACCTGCCCCTCCTGCAAAAAGATATTTACTGACTTTATTCAGGTTAGTTTTAAATGTCACAGGGTTTTTGTTTCTATTAGACATGACTGAGTGTCAACTGAACCCTTTTAGCTGTTTCAGAGCGCTGTGATTCAGACTCAGAGAGCCTGTCCACAGTTTCACAGTTCATCTATACATTGATGCATATTAAGGCACTCTAGCCAAAAACATTTGGGAGAGCATATGTGGAGGTGATTTAGCCTGTTAGAGCAGAGCGAATGAGCAGTCTGGCCTAAAATAGGAAATTAATATATTTACTCTTTAGGTGAAAAAGCACATCCGCTGCTTCCACTCAGAGAAGATCTTCCAATGCCCAGACTGTGAAAAGGCCTTCTGCCGGCCCGACAAACTGCGCTTGCACATGTTACGCCACTCTGACCGCAAGGACTTCCTGTGCTCGACATGCGGCAAACAGTTCAAGGTGAGGTGATTATGGGAATCATTGCTGGATAACAGCTTGTTATTTCAGTTTGTAGTGTTGTTATGTGACAGTTCTTTTCCTTTGGCGCCATTAAGAGGAAAGATAAGCTGCGGGAGCACATGCAGCGCATGCATAACCCTGACAGAGAGGCCAAGAAGGCTGACCGAACTCACCGCTCCAAAACCCTCAAACTGAAGGTGCCCACCACTGACTTCGAGAGCTTCATGTTCAAATGCAGAGTGTGCATGATGGGATTCAGACGCAGAGGGATGCTGGTGAGCAGAAAT
Organism: Acanthurus leucopareius; assembly: GCA_029814765.1. NCBI lineage: Eukaryota > Metazoa > Chordata > Actinopteri > Acanthuriformes > Acanthuridae > Acanthurus > Acanthurus leucopareius. The sequence continues at coordinate 4,674,902 of JAQMCX010000055.1, read as the reverse complement.
CTCACATGACACCATTTATTGGTTAATATTGCTTCCAGTACACATAGCATTATATTTTCTGCTTACAGGTCAATCATTTGTCCAAGCGTCATCCAGAGATGCGTATTGATGATGTGCCTGAGCTAACGCTGCCAATTATCAAACCCAACAGGGATTACTTCTGCCAGTATTGTGACAAGGTTTGTTTTTTCCATCCTATCAGGTTCACAATGAGTTTTGTAGAAAAACTTGCCATCGTCATTGTTTTATCTATTTATTCAATGATTTTAGAGTACATTCCTGTGTGCAGCATAAAAGTTATGCCTTGACTCAAACATGCAAACTTCTTTTACACCTCGAACTCTGAACCCGAGCTTTTCAGTATGACATGAATGAATCAATCTGATGAACTGATACCTGTGCAGGTGTATAAGAGTGCCAGCAAGAGAAAAGCCCACATACTGAAGAACCACCCCGGGGCAGAATTGCCTCCCAGTATCCGTAAATTGCGTCCGGCTGCTCCTGGTGAGCCAGACCCCATGTTGAGCACACACACTCAGCTGACTGGCACCATCGCCACTGCACCTGTCTGTTGCCCACACTGTGCCAAGCAGTACAGCAGCAAGGTTAGTGGTGAGCTCTGTGAAAGGATGTATTTTACCTTCTCTGTGTAAACATTTATACAGAGTTGACTTAAGCACCGTGTTTGCAGAAATCCACAATTCTGCGCTCTGCGACTCCAGCTGATCACTTTCTGTGTGCTTTTATCTCAGACTAAGATGGTTCAGCACATTAGGAAGAAGCATCCAGAATTTGCTCAACTGGCCAACAGCATCCAGACCCCCCTGACTACAGCTGTGATCAGCAGTGCTCCTGCAGTCATCAGTGCAGATGGCACAACAGCTGAGGCTGTGGTGGTAAGTGAGAGTTACAAGCATACATGTTAAGCAGCAATGCTCAGTGGATTATGGCATTAAAATAAGTGTTACACAAAAAAAAGCCGTATTAGTAAATAAAAAATTTCCAAAGTGCAAATTGATCAGATATGTTTTATTTTCTCCACAGACCACAGATCTGCTGACTCAGGCTATGACGGAGCTGTCACAGACACTGACCACTGACTACCGCACAGCGCAGGGAGACTACCAGAGGATCCAGTACATCCCCGTGTCTCAGGCAGGAGGCAACTTATCCCAGCCGCAGCACATTCAACTGCAGGTGGTGCAGGTAGCTCCGGTAAGATCTAGGATCCAATTTCTATGCCATGTTGATCTGTTTTTAGATATCTTTGTTTCTCAGGAAAACTGAGTAAGCATCTCAGTCACATCCCACCATTATATTATAGTTATACACACACAGGATTTGGATAATTAGGACTTTGAAAGTTCTGGAAATGTACTGCTTTGGCATTTGTTTCAATGATTTCAGCAGGTAAACTACGTTTAATATACTGCTGCATTTTAAAAATGTTATGCAGGTAAAAGAGTCAAAGTTGCTCGTGTTTTTAGCCACATTTAAAAAAATGAATCCTGTGGTGGATCAAGGTGAATTTGATAAACGTTAACACTTATTTATTTTCTACAGGCTTCCTCTCCTCATTCCCAGCACCCGACAGTAGATGTGAGCCAGCTTCATGACCCTCATGGCTACAGCCAGCACTCCATTCAGGTACAACACATCCAGGTCACTGAGCCCTCAGGCACCGGACAAGGGTCCACCCAGGTGAATTCCCATTCCTCTGACCCTGAAGTTGGGTTGATGAGTAATTGATAGTAGATTACTGATGATAGAATATCTCTATAACCATTTCTTCACTCTCTCTCAGGTCACAGGTCAGCCTCTGAGCCCCACCTCCCAGCAGCCTAGTCAGGAGCTGAGCCCGACCCAGCTGACCCCTGTGACCTTAGCTCAGAGCCACACTCTGCAGGCCAGCAGCAGCCAGCAGCAGCAGCAGCAGCAACAGCAGCAGCAGCAGCAGCAGGGGACTGTGCAGCACGCTTACATACCTGGGAACTGGAACTACAGGGGCTACTGTGAGTCTCACACATGCTCAAATATCGTCCAGCCCCATATGTTGTATGTTTTGATGGCTGTGTACTTTATGATGGCCTGTCAGGTTAAAATGATAACTTTATGGTGTTACAGCATCTGAGATCCAGATGATGGCTCTACCTCACGCACAGTATGTGATAGCAGAGGCCAGCACGCCTGTATCTGGAGTCAACAGTAACCAGGTGAAAACGGTGAGTGAAGCCTTCTGGGATGAGACAAACCCGTACATGAGGCTGTGTTTGAGGAAATCTGTGTTTTGCACAGCTAAAGAAGTTTCAGTTTTCCATCAAAGTTCAAATAGAAAAGACTCACACTGCAGCTGTAAAGTCACAGCTATCTTTAAACTCTCCTAAAGAAATAAATGATTGCTCTTTTAGCGAGTTACCTCCCAGACAACGAAAACTTAGTAATGAGCAAAGGGAAGCTCTATTTGTGGAACTAAAGCATTTCTCTCTCATGTCCTGCAGACACACTACGTTATATCAGAGGGTCAGACTGAGCTGGAGACCAAACAGACTGCTCCTCAGACCACCACCCAGGCACACACTGAGCATCTGGAGCAGCAGCCCACCAATCAGCAAGCCACCACACAGTACATCATCACCACGACCACCAATGGCAGTGGCACCAGTGAAGTTCACATCACGAAACCCTGAGCTGAACCTACAGTGATGAACTCTGACGCAGACCCAGCACAGACCCTCGGGCTGACCCTGCATGTAGACCTCAGCAGCTTGTACGCACATAGATGAACAGACTTACAGTCAAATGCACATGAATACAGACTTGTGTACATACAGAGCCAAAAAGGAAATGAATCGATGACCAGCACAGTTTTATGTGTCTTTTAAGTGTTTAGATGTTGACTGAGCTGAGAAAATGAAGTCAGTAGAGAGAGAAGCAAAGTTTTGCTTTAAATAGAATATATAAACAACAAAAACTGAACACTTGTTTTGTATACACAGCACTGGAAAGTGTAGTTTTCTCTTAGAATCATTTTCACTGAAACTGCTGAAAAAAGGGACATTATATCATTATATATATCAAACACAGGACCTACAGGGAAAATGAGAGCGGTCATTTAAAGGTCTTACTGTCTTACTACAGATTTGCTCATGTTACATATTTGTAAAGTTACAGAAACTTCTTAAAGTAAAGTATTTGTAAATGAAAGTCTGGACATAAATACAGAAATGAAAAAAAAAGATAAAATACTGTGTGAAACAATCCAGTGCTTGTCCTTCTGAAAGAAGAGGTCATTATGTTTTTTAGTTGTCAGATACCAACATGTCATCTATTGCAGTGATACTAAGCTTGCTTTGATCAGGGGACACTTTTGCAAAATGACAACAGGCTAAATATATATAAATATTTATCTGAAAAAAATTGAACTTTCATATAAAGGCGCATAACTCAACAAGTGGTGGGTCACCAAGAAACAGTAAAGGGAAAACAATTCAACTTTTACTAATTATGAATAAACAAATAAACAAATTGAATTAACTATTTTTTTTTTTGGTCACCCAAATGTCAACCAGCTTTGTCTTGTGGGCTGCAAGTTTAGTATCACTGATTGATCATTTACATATTGTATGTTAACATGCTGTTGCTGATATCTGATGAGATTTTTCCCATACATTTTGCACTGGGAATATGTTTTTATTTACATGCTGGATTCTCTTTCTTTTTTTTCTTTTTCAAAATATCCTCTTCATCACTACAACATTTTTAGGGTTAAATTCAGTAAAGCCAATAGAATCAGTTACATTCTTCTTTGATTAGCTGAATGCTACAACCAGCTTTGACTGCTGATTATAAATGTTTTGCTTTTCATTTGGATTAACGAGGATCATGCAGAATTCTTAAAGATACATCTGACCTAAAACTCGTGAACTCATTAAATAATTTAGTTTTGGACACATCTTAAAGGAAATTATCATTATCAGATTGAATGGCATCTCAAGCTTAACTAATTCTGTTCCACCTCTGCTGGTAGGTGCGATGTAGGTGTGGTTTGATTTCTCAGAAATGTGCTTGTTGCACCTGTAACAACACCTGACAGTGATGTCACAGGGTCCTCTGGTACACCTGTACATTACTGCCGCATGACAAGAAGTCAAACCACTAGATGTCAGAAGAAAAGGTCTGGACAGGGCTTAAGTTACATGTATTTTCACTGTGAGGTTTTGTCTTGTGTCTCTCACACTTGTGAGTCTGAGAAGTAAAATGTTTAGTTTCTGAAGACACTTTTCATACTGAGATTACTTAAAAATGAGAGCAGCATACTCATGGATAGTTCTGTACTAACAGGTGTAGAAGCCTTACGAGTCATTACACAGAAGCTTGAAGCCAAATACAAAATGTGTTTTCCTCAACAGATACAATTAGAAATAGAAGCCCGAGGTCTGCAACTGAGCCTTTAAGAGCTGAACAGGATAAACTGTCCTTGGGTGATACAGATTACGGGTTATGGGGTTGGTACTTGAAGGGCAGTGTAGAAGAAATCTCATCACTCAGCATGTCTCATATCTCATTCACTGTGAAATGAAATAGGGAGGATGTAACTTAGTGGGCGAAGGTCAAACCTTGTGTTAAAAGTATGACATTGCTGATGCTTAAACTCTTCTTAAAGTACTTTTGCTGCATGTGCAAAGTAGATTTTCATTAGATACTTCTGCAGCAAGAGCCTCATGACACATGTTAGTGCTCTGAATTAAGGCCATTGCTGAATGCTATTAAAGTGCCCATTATTTATACCGGTATTTAGCTAAAGATGTGTGAGGGGAAAATATAGCAGGGAGATTATCAGAGTTTAACTATGTACTTTTGCAAGTGATTGAACCTTTTTCCCTGTGTTGAGAATTTCATTTCTTTAAAATGTCTACATTGTGTTTTCTGTTCACTTCATTAAAATGTGGTGAACTCAGGGGCAAGCTGTGCTCAAACAATTTCATAGTGTCTGCTGAGGTTGATGGGAGCTTGATTTGTCTGGATGTTATTCTTCTTCTTACTGCTAGATGGCAGCATGATCTCAGAAAACTGAAATAAGTTCTACCTTATTTAAAACTAAGATAGTGAAACATTGCAGCCCAACCAGAAAGCAGAAGCCTTAGTTATGTCTGAGTGTGTGTGATTTAAAATGGACACTCTCCCATATGTAATCCTCTATGTTAAAGATAAATTTTAGCTATTTTTTTACATGGTGTGGTCGAATATTAGCTTAGTTTTGGTGTGTGACAGTGAATCAGAGGGAGAAAAGGACCTGTTGGAGGGGTTTCTCTTAGCTCTTGGTTTAACTGGGTGGAGCAGGGCTTGCCCTCCACACACTACATGATCAGTATGTTTGACACATTCCTGTAAAGACAGATGGTGGGAAGAGGAAAAAGCCACTACCTAGATATAAAAAAAAACTTCCAGTGGAACCAGTTTAACAAGCTTGTCACGTTACAAAAACGGATCACTTATTAAGCAAGTGCATGTTCATCTAATTGTTTTTCCTCAGTCTCCCACATCATGCCTGCGTCGCTCCAATGCCTCGGCTGACTGCTGCCCACCCCAGAGGGCAAGGGGGTACAGGACAGGGAGAGGGAGGTGGAGGGGGCAGAGACTGGGACTGTAAATGGATGGAGGGAGTAAAGGAGGATGTGGAAGGAGAACCTGCTGAGGGGAGAAGGCAGCAGAGGTATGTGAACCTGTGTGTCACTTAGCATTCATTGGAATCAGCCTATGAGAGACAGGTCTCTGATTACCTGCTGCTTCAGGGAGAAGAGGTCTGTGTGAAATAATGGTCCCAGTTCAGTTCTCTGCTCGAACTCTGTTGACAGCAAATGTGTTTTTGCTCCGTCAGGCAGATATCTGTCAACACGACACTCCTCTGGGTTCACTTCCAACTGCTTACCATTAGACATGTGGCCTGAGGTGTCAGAGCTGGTTTATGGAATAACCTTTGACTCAGCTGGACACCAGCAGCTGGTGCGCCATTATGAATGTATGTTGTGTAGAGTCATTGTTCAAAACACCGGAACTGTAATTAAAATTTTACTCTGGACTCGAGATACCACAAAGATACACAAAGACACCAAATAGTGTTAAAGTTAGCTCATAAAAAATCAGTTCTTTCCATGTTCTATCTAACTTTCATCTTAATTAGGGAAAAAAATTAAGGAATACTTTTTCCACTAGGCAGGACAAATGTAAATGTTTATTTAAGGAATACTACAGAATTGTTCCTCAATCTTAAGGCTGCGCTAATTTTAGTTATGTATTTATTTTCTCTCCTTTTCCTACCCATTTAACAACTAATGGTATTTCCTTTACAGGGCTCCTACAGGTCATTGAAATCCTCAAAAGTTTGCAGATTTGAGGGAAAAAAATGCCTTAAAGGGTTTTTTTGAATAAATAGACATGGCTCATTGAAAGGACTTTAATCCATTTACATTTTGCATGGATAGAAATTGAAGTTCTGTGGATATTTTTACTAAACCTTATTGAATGTATGCTGCTTGCATGTCCCCTGAAGTTGCATCATTGATTTACATGCATATTATTTTGCTGTGCTGTGTTTAAGAAGGCATTAGGCTGCAAGTCTGCCTTCAGTGTAATACAGCAAAACTGAGAACTGTTCACATATTCAAGCCTTTCTCTCTTTTCAATTGTTGTCTGTGAGCCTGTTGTAAGAGTAATTAGGCCTGGAATGTCATTGAAAAGTCATTTAATCTGACATTTAAGGTGTCTGAACACTGCCTTCAATTTCCAAATAAACAAGTTCTGACTCTCTTTGTTGTTGTTTTTTTGCCTTCTGTCTCTCTCTGTCACCTCATTACTACAGCAGTTCAAACAAAACACCAGGTGTTTGTCAGCCACAGCAAACATCTTGGGTACAGACCCTGAGGACACTTCGATCCTGGAGAGGCTGGTACAGCTCTGCTATAGTAGGTGCACTGTGGTCAATCTGCCAGTTGGAGGCACCGCTGCACCCCTCTCTGTTACCGGTGGATGTGTGCTGGAGGCTCCTGTTGGTGTGTTTGCTGTGGGTGCTTCTGGGAGGTTGTGTCCATGCCCTGAAGTGCTGCCTGCGGCCAGGACAGAAGCAGGTGAGCGTAGCTGCATGAAATGAATCTCACTTGACCCTGTTGGTGTATTTTTCTGTTATGTTTATTCAATGACTTTGCTTCAATTCAAGGGGGAGCCTCCACTGAGGATACAGCAGAATACTGTGACTGAAACCAGGAATAACCAGTATTCATTGTGAGACCTCATTTTACAGTCATTCCTCCATTTTTTGATATAAACATTTGGCATTATTTCACAGCAGATAAAGGAAATAGAGACCAAATACAGACAAAGGGATTTATCCAACACTTTATAGGACAGAATTTACTGGTATGTTTACTGCATCTATCAGGCATTTCATTGCCATAGGTTAGCCAGAGGTTGTTCAACACCTCACAACATCAAGCAGACTCTAAAAATATCCCTTTCAAAATCTTTTATTTTTATATTTCAGGAAAACAACTTCAAATGTCGTTATCTTCACATCTGTTGGCAAATGTTTTAATTTCCCTGTTTATAAAATATCAGAACATCTTCAGGGATGAACTCATGCATTAGTTTCTTTATTTGCTCTTTACGGACCTGACCTGCCTACTGTGGATTGAGAAGTACACTTATGCACTTTTCAAAATGACAGAAATTTTATCTTGAGCAACAAATGTGACGAATCACAAAGACATTTAAATTTTTTTAAAAATCACAGTCAATTCAAACAGTGTAATACATGCTAACTGTCTTGTCATATCTCTAGGATGTCTCACTCTAAAAGCCCAGGTCCCAGTGTTCCTCTGGCCCTTGCCTTAGCTGACAGTCTGTTCCTGTGTGTGCTTCAGGAGCCCCTATCAGACCCCAGTGTCCCCCAAATAAAGACTCTCCTCTCCAGGCTGGAGGTAAGAGGGAAGAAACCATTCAAAGAAGCAAATTGCCCCTCTCTCTCTCTATCACACACAGCCTCCAGCAATACTTGTCATCTCCTGTGTCTGCAGTCGCTATTTGCATGTAGATCAGGGTAAAGTCCTTGTTGGTGATATTACAGGGATCAGACCTTGCACTCAGGCATACATTTATTCTAGCCTCAGGCTACACACACCATCAGTGAGCTGCTGTCATCTGCACTCTGAATTAACCAGACTGACGGAGGAGATGCATTTAAATGTTTTGTCTCCTCATGTTTTTCCTGCCACGTTTAGCACACACACTACGAATGAGGCTCTACGGTAGCAGTGTCAGTGACTCAGTCAGCCTGTTAGTCTTTTGGTCCAACACATTTATTTCTTGGTATTTTATATTTTATTATGCACTGAATGGATGTCCAAGAAATTTGATGCAGACAGACGATGAATCCTGCAGACTTTCCACCGCTTTCTTTTTTTTTTCTGGCTCCATCAGGAGATCAGTATTTCTATCTGTGCAACAGTAGTCTGTGGCAAAATATCTCAAAGATTAATGACCAAAAAATCATGAGCTTAATGCTAACAAATGTGCTGACTTGCCACGCCAAGAATACAGCCTTTCCTCCTGATGCCAAGCTAGGAATAAACTCTGTCTTATTTGTAATGAGCATTACAGCATCAAAAGCCCTTTAGCAAAGTTGTAAAGTTTGTCTTTGTTTAATCATATTCCTCCTTCTACTGTGTTGGAAGCCAATATACTATATTGTATAGCTGTCCAGTGTCCAGTGTTTGGGTTCATCATCTCATTTTTTGTATTTCCTTCTTTTTCAAGAAAGTTCCAAATGGAATTGTTTTTTAAATTAGCGTTGCTTTTATGTGTTTTGGCATTTTCAAAAGAAAATATACCTTCAGACAGCTGCATCTGTAGAACAGATGTGTTAGTGGAAAATGGACATAAAATGCAACAAGTAGGTTCCTGCACACTGTCCTCATCTCTTAAAGTTTTTATATGACAGCATTATGCACAAATAAATTAACACATGACTTTCATGAATGTGTTTATCCCAAAGTGTTGCACAGCTCCATGATGCACACATTTTACAGAGGTAGTTAAAAGTGCCTTTACCAAACAAACCCACAAAACCAAACCCACCCCTCTCTTTTTTTCACCGTAGTCAGTGTCTCACACACTTGAGAAGGCTGATACTGGGTCAGAGGCAACACTGGAGGAGGTGGACCAAGACTTTACGCTAACAAAGAAAGTTAAGCTTATGTGCAGCTACTTGCAGCAGAGGTGAGCTTCAACATCCAGTGTACGTGTCTTCTGCTTTCTGGTAGACTTTATTTATTTTGATTAACATCACACACTCTTCTCTGACAGGATAGGGTCATTGTGTAAGCTTGTCCAGGTGCAGGGGGAATTTGAGGCCAGTGTGAAGGACATGCTCGCGGGCCTGAATGGCCTGTGGGCTCAGCTGGAGGAGCTGCACACTAAGGTCACGTTCACCAAAGAGGGGAACCGAGGCCGTGGAGACCTGGCCTCGGCCCTGACAGAGGCAAAGGTGAGCATGTTTGAAGGTCTGCCAGCAGTTCTGAGGTGCCGGTTTCACAGAGCTGGATTTGTTCAAATGTCAGCTAATCTTCACTTTGTTTACAACTTTTTAGTAACAACTAAATAAAGTGCCTTTGACGATTTTTTTAACTCAAGTTTTGTCTACATCAACAGTTGCTATCTTAGTTGCAGCTTCTTCTAAAGGTCCAGCATGTAGGATTTAGGTGCATTTTATCAGTGAGACCACAGATTACAACCAAGTATATATCCCTCTGTTCACCCTCCACTTCATGTAAAAACACACAGAAGGCACTTCTTTTGAGGTTTGTCAGTTTTTCAGCTACTGTAGGAACATTGTGGTGCGACATGACGTACTCTGTGAAGAAGACCTGCTTCCTCTGTATATATCAAAGTCTCATTCAAGGTAATAAAATCAATTTTAGTTTAAGATGATAAACAGGAATTAAAACATACTTGTGAATTTTAGATTTCATTTCTGCCATGTCCTACAAATACATCCCTCTAAATCCTACACACTGGACCTTTACGAACTCTGAATCTTGTTGATTACATGAACATTTGCATTGCTTTTGAGTGCCGTTTGTAAAACTTTCATGTGTTTGGAAAAAGACTTTGTCGGCAGTCTTGGATCACTATAGGAACAGACTTCAGCGCTGTCAGACTCATCTGGAAGACAGCACGTTACTACTGCAGGTACGCTGTTCATGCAGTACAAATGCACTTGTGATATTTTCTGCTGTTTTCACTGAGGAAGCCACTGTGCACTGATCCACAGGAATTAACCTGGAGTCACACTCACACGAGCAACAGTGTGAGCAGCAGCAGTGAGTCCGTCTGGCCGGAGCTGCTGCTTCAGTCCAACATTGAGCAGGTACGCTAAACTCTGCTGCGTAGAAAAACAGCAGAATGTTGTTTATAGGTTTAGAAACCCCATTAGGACTGAAAACTGCTCTCTCTTCACAGTTTGACAAGGTACAGGAGAGTTTCTTCTCCCTGGAACAACAGACCTCTACGTTCAAGGCTCACCTGGAGGGACTTGGTGAAGGGAATCAGAATGGACATGCAGGGCCCCTCGCTCATGCCAACAGGGCCCATTCAGGCTCAGTCTCTTCACAGAATTCCCCACATCTCCACAGTGGACGTACAAATAGTGTGTCACTGAAGCCCCGTAACTTGACCACAGATGCAGAAAGTGACAGAGAAGCAGACAATCCTCTGTCTCTGTGTGAGAGGTCGGCTCTGCAGTTCTCCTCCACCATTGGACGCCTGCGTATATCTGGCAGGAAAAAATAACTTTTATGAAACTTCAGCTTGAGTATGAGCAAAAGGTTTTGTGAATACAAAGGTGTTAAGTAACAAGGAAGAAAATGTTCAAATGTTGATCATTTGCTGGTTGACTAAAATTCATTATTTATTGCTTTCTGATTACTTTACAATGATTTATTTTTTTAACTTTAACGACTGGATGATTTAAAAAGCAAAAGCAGCTTTTATTTAGATAATATTTCAAACACAAGGGTGCACACTTTCACCAGTTATTACAAGCACAAACAGACGTCTCACAGGACCCATTCAAATACCTTTTATTCTATCCAACTTATATACCGTGTAGTCATCTCATATCAATGTCTGCAATGACCTTCCTGCCTCTGACCTCTTCCTTTCAATCAACTTTATAGAAGGAGAGAGCTGGACAGGCTCCTCAAACATATGGCCCATAAATGTGTTTCTTTGAGGTCAGAACAGTCACAGCTTGTGTCTGAAGAATCTCAATGCGATGAATTAGATTCTGGGAAATATCTGTGTTGATTGTTTTGCATTTTTAGTGTAACTCAATTCTGCTTTTTTATTTAATCAAACGTCCTATTTGTTCTCAAAGAAAATGATGTTGTTATTCACATTTTCATGCTGCTGTCTTTAAAGCCTAATACAGTGTCTATTTCAACTATTGTAATTAACGTTTTTAAATTAAAAAACAAAACAAGACCATTTTTGCATTCATCTATGACGTAAGGAAGTATGCTCTAATGTGCAGAAGGAATAGTTTGCAGGTTTGGAAACCCCACACTTTTTCTTTCCCAGAACTTTTTTTCATTCTGTCTTTCTCTATCAGACTGAGTTGCTGCGATGACTAGAGCCCTTCAAAGCAGGGATTTTGGTTTGAGGGCAGAGGGGGGGGAGGAAGGTAGAAGGGGGCAGTGGAGGTCAACGCCGGAAGTGTTTCTGTTATTACTAAAAACTGAGCAGCCCTCCAGACCTTTTTGAAAGACAGAATGTCTTTGATCCAAATTCAATTACCCTACAGCTTCAGCGCTGATGGCACAGAGGTAGACATCGTTTTCTCCATCAGATTCCTGACGTGTTTGGTCAGAGCTAACAGGCTGTGTGATGAAAATCGATTTTATTTTGTTGTTACATACAGGGAGTCCGTACAGTATGCATGACATGAAAGTTATTTGACCATGGACTTGCCTGCCATCTGCCAGATCCTGCATCTGTCCGAGTCCCTCACACTGGGGCAGTGACTGGGAGAGGTGGGGCGACCCCTGGGGGATCTGGGATGAAAGGAATGTAAGCTGAACGCTGCAGGAGCCGAGCTGTCACAACACCAAAGACAGAAACACACCGTGTCTTATTGGACAGAGGGATGTAAATACTGTGAGAGGAGAGTGTTGCATATTTAGTTATGTGAAGTTAGTGGCAAGAGCTTTGAATTAAAGAAAAAAAATGTTATGACATGCCCTATGAATATGTAACATTTTCCACGAATCTGGCCTGAATACACAGAACGTAACAGTCTTGGATGCCTGCTTACAATAACAATGACCACATTTACTTTGAGGTCTAACAGTTCAAGCGGCAACCTCTGGGGCTGAAAATGAGGACACGGTTGAAATGCCAAAACTGTAGTTCCTCAAATGTCCACTTGAGGCATCCTCTGAACACAAGCAAAGGGAAATGAGTACAGAATTCACATATTTCAATTGTATAAAGGCTTAACGTAATGTATAATTAAAGGCGTGGTTGCCCTACGTGATTGCCAGCCACTAACTGTGTGCTAGCATTAGTCATGGGTGCAGGAATGCATATCATCCCCTGCTTCACCACTTGTTCAAACATGGCCACCTCTGGCCCTTAAAAACAAGATAGTGATGGTGTCAAATCTGAAATTTTAAAATGCCAGTCAAAGGACTAATGGTTGATATAATGGCGGTGCCCACCAGTGTTTATTATGCAGTCAATGTGATGTTGAAAAGGCAAAACCAGAAGTTTTTAAATGGCTGTATTTAGTTTGTTTTGTTAATAAATGCTAGAATATGGTGGGTTGAAACTGTTAAACCTAATGAAAAACTTAAGATACAAAGCAAGCTCTGCTAGCATTGAGCATCCTTGTGGTGTCCCGATGAACTCATGCCTCTCATTTTGCTGGCATGTGATGTCACAGCCAGCAGAGGGAAGGCTATCTGCTCGCTGAGAATGTAAGAGTGAGCTGATGAAATTACCACAGGCTTTGTTTAGTTACACTAAAAAGTTGATGACTAGCTTCCTCACGGGCCACTCAGGTCCTGGAGGAGAGGCTATTTCAAAGCTAGCTCAAGTGTGTGTTGTTTCAGAAAATATGGTTCATGGCAGAGGTCAATCCGTCGTCTTATCCTGACAATTACTCAATATCAGGTTACACTGGCTTACACACAGCACACATTTGTGCTGATCCCTCCTCTGATGGCACTGTAAGACACCACGCTGTAGCATGGACGGCAGCTCTGATATAAATAAACTCAAGACTTGTCACAAAACTTTCATGAGAGCACAGTTAAATAAACCATCTTAAACTCCCATTACTGTTTTTGAAAGCAGTTTTCCAGAGAGACTGGCTCACACAAAACAAGCTACAGTCAAAAACAATACTTATGTAAAATTTAATTTAACAAGAATTTGAGTAGTTGTTACTCCAGAATGTGGACAAATAATTATCCACTAGAAGAAAGACACACAGTACACCCAAATTAAGGCAAGAACAACTAAGTGGGCCTTAACAATGATGAATGATCTCTCACACAGGGGTGTGTGAGTGTGTGCGGATGGCAGGGGTCCTTTTAACTTAATGGCAGTGACATTTCCCAGGTTTAGAAACGGCAACAGTTCCATCATAAAAATGTTGTATCTTCTCACAATGACCTTAAGAGTGAGACAATAAAGTCCTCTCATCATACAGCACATAAAGGTAAAGCAGACCTTGAGCACTTCAAATCATATTTTGAATGGAGATTATGTGAAGTGAAGAGGCCACTTATTACAAGTTGTGGCCGTAGCAGGTTACGGATGCACTCATGATGAGTAACAGGATGAAAATTGTTTATCATAAAATACCTAACCCTACACATTCACCCTGTTCTTTAATGTTTTGTGATTTTGCACGTTTATGTCTGGTTTCATTGTAATTTATTGATTTTGTGAAGCTCTGACATTAACAAATTCACTAAATACAGAAACAAATTATTTTCCCAACATTAGATACATCCATATACAAAGTATCAAATACTATGTGTAGTTTCAGTAGTTTATTCTTCCATTTTCAGAGCACAATTTTTTCCGTTTTTTTAACATTTTTGTGCAAAACCTTACAAACATTTGTACTGATAAGTGTCTTCCTGATATTTTAACCTAAATATATACACAGAAAACAATGAATGCTTACAAGTAATGTGTTTAATGTGTATCTTTCTTGTTTTTTTAAAAAAGGACTTTGTTGTGCTGGCCTGAAAGCTGAATTCACAAATGTGTGAAAAAAAAGCCCTCTTGGTGAATCACAAACCACATGCATAGCTTCTATTTTCAGGCTGGACACAGATAACGGAGGGGCCATGCCTCGATTAACCAGAGGCTGTTGGAAACGGAGCGAACAGCTGCACATTGAGACAGAACTTCAAAACCTCAGCCACAGATGTACGCAATTAGCAACATGGTAGACATTTGGGGAGCAAAGGTCCATAAACTCGCAACTTATTATGGTTGATAACATGGCTGGAGGGAAGCCTAAACTCTACGACGTTAATGGGTTTGGGTTGAAACATTCCACCATCCAGGATTTAATGTCAACAGGGGCTTAGCTCCTCCTAAAATCCTCCTCAAACCTTTAATTTTAGTTTTCTATTCTGATACTAAATCCAATTCCATTCCACACCCGTTTGTGTGTGTGTTTACAGTATGTGTGTGCTGGTGAATGTAATTAAGAAAGGGAACAAATAGACCCAATGTGTTTCCGATCATTAGGAAATTCTAAGCTTCCTGTTTGTGTAAATATTTTCTTATTTTGTTTTCCAAGAGAGCAGGGTAGAATAATCAAGCCTGACCTCTCTGCCCTTCTGTTTCCTTCTTATCCCGCGGACATGGCTCACCTTCTGCGTCCACACTGCTGTGAGCAGAGTGAGGAGCCTGCAGTCACCGGCTGGTGGGAGAGGTTGGTCAGGAATGGATGGATTCTCCAAAGGTCACGAGTAACAGCCATTGATACCAATGGGTAACAGCTGTGGGCAGCAGTTTAAACTTAGCATTGTCAACTTTTGCAAACTTACTACAAAGACATAAATAGCTTTTGCATCATTACAATGTAATTATATTACTCTTTTATATGTAATACTATTACAAAAATGAAAGGTGAGCTAATTTGGCATGTGCTTGCCTTTATGTCCAAGTATGTTTATTTCCAAAGAGATCATTTAAACAACTATGTCTGTACTGGATTGGTTTTGTCATATTCTAATGAATTTCAAATTATGTACTGAGAAAAACTCCACACACAAATGTTGTCTGTCACATCATGATAGCATTTTCTAACAAAACCAACTAACTCTCATTTTGCAATGCTGCATTTTATTGTATGGCCAGACTTGAACTGGATCTTATTACTTTATTTTTTTTCCCCTCAGTCTGAATGAACAAAGTGAAATATACCCAGGTGGCAGTTGTATCTGTGTTAAAGATGGATATTGTGCAAGGGTATTGATGTAGTTCATGAAGTGCTTTTGCATAAAAATAAATGGTCTAATTTACTTTTTGATTTGACAAACTGCAACTTTATTTATTTACAAAATTATCTTTTAAATTGATAAACATCATTTGCTTCTTTGATGGCTCAAATCAAAGGGGATCAAAATGATCTGGCTTGTTTAAAGTGCCGTGTTCCCCTTAACCTTTAGTTTGCTAAACTAGCAGTTTGTTTACAACCTTGTGTAATTTCCTGACTACTTGCATTTCTTGTCCTGTCAGACTTTTTCTGAGGATATATTCCAAGATCTTAACAATCTGTACGACTTGATTACAGCGTCATTAAAACTATGAACTTAAGATCCAAGTCGTGATTAACTTCTGTCTACAACAAGAAACTCCACAACTTCACCATTAACTGATCCTTAATCAGCTTCTCAAACGGTTGTTTTTGGTTTTCTCTAATTCTCTCCCCTCACCTTGTTATTTCATCCATTCATATGAGCGTCGATGTGTAAAGCAGCTCTGAGGAAAGGCTAAACAAACAGACTGGCCCAGGCACAAAGAGTCCGCCACATGTCAGAGACATGTGGCAGCAAAACCCTCTCAATCCACGTCAGCCCCCCCACCTCCAGCCACAACAGCGAACCCCTCACACTCATAGTGGAGCCACGCAAACCATTCCACACACCCTGAGTGTGGAGCCAAGAGAAGGAAAGATGGGGGAGGAGGGAGAGCAAATTCTGATTCCCATTCAGTGAATGTCACCACCTCACAAAGGGGACAGCATGACACTGCCACTAAATCAGAGTTAATGGACTCCTTTCTCAGTCCTGCGAACATGACAGGGGGCGTGTGTGTGAGAGTAAGGGGGTGTGGGAGAAGAACGGGGGCTGGTGAGGGTGCCTGTTTGCCCCATTGAGGGGGCACATGGGCCAATGAGCCTTGTGTGATATAGTGAGAGCAGATTGGTGAGGGAAGTGTGCTTTCCAGGGGCATGAACAGCTCGCCTGATGGAAAGCCCCATGTCTAATTTAACACTTATTTGTTTTGAGTAGACCATAATTCAGAGGATATACTGCCTCGCTTTCTCTAAACTGTTAGTTCTTAAAGAAAAAAGCGAATGTCAGTCATATGGTTTGTTTAACTCTTCTGACACGACTCTTTCTGCACAACTTATTTGCATGTAAGAAGCAAAACAACATAAATCACAGATGACTAACAGTAAGTTCAACACCACACAAGTCATGTTGATGTGAAAGCAATCCATCAAACTCCTTAAGTGAAAGTACGGGGAACACCATCCACAGGGCTTGTGGGGTGATTGTCGATTTGCATGTGAACACTTATTTGACAATGAGGAGCCAGACTGGGGGACAGCAATTTCGGAGCCGTTTGTTATCTTCCCTACAGGGCAGAGCCTAATACCAGTAACCCCTCCCACCTGGCAACCTTGCTCTCCACCCCACACTCAAAGAGCTGAAAGAGCATGTCTTGGCGGAGATGAAGATGGCATTGGTTGTCACGTGACACGCATTCATACCAGTCTCCCCCCCTTCTGTTTTTGCAGAGGAGATGCGAAGGGACAGAGGAGGAGAGACAAGGAGCCCCAGGTACCGACCTCATTAGCAGATAAAAGCAACCTTTCCCCATGACCTCTGACCCTGGAGGTTGCCATGGAGCCTTCTAGTCGGAGGCGTAGATGGAGCATGCTGGGATTGCTCCCAGCAGGGTAGAGTGAATATGGGCTGCTGTGAGAATTATTAAGACCCTGACCCTCCGCTCTCTCATACACAAATCCATATTCGTCCACTTTCTGCTCCTCTGAACTTCTTAAAGCTGGGCAGGAGCTCATGTGCTGCTTTTCGCTGCTTCCTGCTTTTTTTCTGTTCAGTTGCCTTAACACAAGTGAACAGTTAAGCTCATTACATCCCTAAGTTCACCTTTGAAGTGCATGGAGAAAAAAGTGTGATAGTTTACAAGAGAGCAGAGTGAAAAGACGACCCACAAAGCAGCCATGTTTGGTAAATTTATTTCTAGTTTTTAAGCTTGTTGCACCAGTATGGCTGTTTTTTCTCGTTAGCTCTTTAGGTGCATTTACATAGACTCTATCACCTTTAGTGACTTCTTTTGGTTATAAATTTAGAGTAATTCAGGGCTCTTCTTTGTGATTATAAACCCGTTTGATTTGTTCAATACATCTTTATGGCTTAAGCCTCTTTCTGAACAATGAGTCTTATTTTTCTGTTCATACATGTTTTTTAGAAAAGCACTTATCATTATGAAAACAAAAGTTAGGATTATTTTATCGCTGCTTGGGAATGTGTTCACACAGTACATAAAACCGAGGAGGTCTCAATATTATGTCGTCATACTTTTTGCTCTAAAATTTAAAACCTATGAGAGAAAGTGTGTCAGTATGTTACAGCGTGCGTGTTCACGTGTATATCTGTGTATGTGTGTGTATGTGTGCGTGTGTGTGTTTGAGCATGTGTGGTTCTTGGAGAATGGGGGGTGGGGGGGTATATCTTGGTCATGCTGACTGAGTTTTATAAGCTGTGGCTAACCCCACTCCCCACAGCTGACTGAATATTAAATAAACATAGCCAAGTGGATGAATTCAGAGGAGTGAGTGCTCAGAGGCTGGAGAAGCACTACTTCACCAGTTCAGGGCCTTCCCCATGGGGCCCCCACATCAGCTTGTCTTATTCTTGGCAGCTGCAGTATAGAGAGGCAGCCTATGGGGTGGGTGGGTGGATGGGATGTGTTTTGGGGTTGTGTACTGGGAGGGGTCACCCTTGGAAAAGTTGGAAGTAGTGAGAAAGAGGGATGTGGGCAAAAGAAAACTGGGGGCTGGTGTTTGTTGCCGCGCAGCTCTGGGATGAAAATCACTACCAGCAGCAGAAGAAAACTCAGTGCTGCGTCGTTGCTGGCTAATTTTTCATGCGGTTTTGAGGAGAGCTGGTGGAATTTAGTTGAAAGTAAATGAAAGTAAGGCAGTGTGTCAGTGTCAGTCAGTCTGTCAGCAATGAACAAACCTCCTGCCAGGAACACCACAGGCCTTCGTGTTAATCCCAAACTGCTCTCATATCTATGATTACATTCTGGGATACAGTCTATAATTTGATACAGGCCTAAATAGACAGTAATGCTAAAAACACCCAATAAGAGCAAAAATAACAAAAGACATCATATCTGTAATGCACCCCCAATTGTCATGACTGATCGAAATACATCTTAACATCTGTCCATGTAAGCTATTTTAATTTTTTTACATACTGTTAATCAGATCCAGACAAAGCAAGAAACAATCCCACTATTTCAGTTACCTCGCATAAGCTAGCAGTATGGAGAACATCAAGGCAGACTAAAATGTAATGCAACTGTAATCCATATTATTAAGTGTTATGTCCTGTTATGTAAAGTTAAAATTTATGATGGCTGATATCCAATTAGCTGCTTCAGTTTCAGAGTCCTGGTATTAAAACCTGTTGGTGAACTGTCACACATGGCTTCCAAGGACATTAGACTACAACAGAGCCATTGTTAATGCTACATCTGTGCTTACTGTCGAAAGCCAAGTCAGAGTGTCTGCTGTAAAAAAAAAAGGGCTCAATCAAGCCACCATTGGTTTTAAAATTCTGAAAAAAAAAGTCTCAGGTGCAGATGAACTTTTCCATTCTATATTTTAGCTTGAGCCACAAGTCTCAGACACAAAAGCCACAAAATGTGGTGTCATGATGTCTCTCTGATAGAAAACACCAGATCTCTGCCACATGTAAACATTTTATGGAAAAAAAAAATCATAATTGGTGCTCCCTAAGCTGCAGCATGAACACAGTCTCATCGCCTCTACAGGGTCAAGTTAAGGTACACACACACATACACACACACACTGGCCCGTCTGGAACCACCCCTCTCCCTCCCTCACCGCCACTCTTACCAAACATCACTGTCTCACACCCTTGAGTTTCCTGTTTTGTAAAATACTTAAAATAAAATTTGTGGCTCAACCCTAGCTTACCCCGTCACCACCATCATTACACTCAAACACACACACATACACACTCACCACGTGCTTTGCATACACTCACACACTGTACTTGGTCCGTCCTTTGGGAACCCAAAACCAACCACCCCAGACAATGACTTTAACCATTCCAGTCAGTGAATAAAACGCATTTGATATCAAGCTCCTGCTTGATTTATAGGTCGCTCCCACATGAACACTATCGAGTCACAGCAAACATCTGTGCAGGTCATGGGAGCCATTCTCTGGATGAAGTGAATCCTTAGGGCTCCAGCCTCCCACACCATACTCTATAAACACAGCTGTCAGTCTCGTGTCTCCTGTCATTGCCAGCTTGTGTCTTTTATTTTCTCTGTTTTTAAATAATTTGAGTTTTAGGACTGACCAAGCAAAATGCTCCCTCTCATCATCCTCCTCTGTTGTTGGTAGATGTGGAGGAGTTTTGCTTACTTGCTGACCGAACTGATTACGCAGCAAAGAAATGTACATGGGATGCTTCCCCATGTTTACAGAGCAATCTTCAACTGGAACATACACTGCTACACAACACTGGCCCTCTCTAATGACTCACACCGAAAACCAGCGAAGCACATAGTGAGAGTTCAGCTAATTGAAGCCAGCGTCTGTGTTTTTTGATGGATTGTTGTCCTCTTCGTATCCCTCCCTAAGCGTCCTCCCACACTGTGCCTTAGACCTCCCACAGAATGCTGCAGAAGTGCATTCACTTGCACTTGCACTTGCACTTGCAGGCACAGACACACACACACAAATGCATTTGGCAGGGCAGGTAAGGGCTGTCGTCAGGGAAATGGTGTTTCATCTTGACCCCAGGAAAGCAGAGGCACGAGTGCAGCTCATTGGTTTTCAAAGGGTGAATGAAAAAGGAAACAAAGATTGAGAGTGATAGAGAGAGAGGGAGAGAGAAAGTATGTGCGGTAGAGGAAGAAGGAGAAAGAAGGAAACAGAGAGAGAGGGCAATCGCTTGCTAAAAATTCTCTGTGGACTCCCCTCTGCCTCCCTCTCCTGCAGCTCCATGCAAGTCGGCGTTCCCCCTCGCTCTCCTTGTGTGGTCCGGAGCTCCAAGTCATTCCCAAACAATCGGCATTAATCCAGGGAGCGAGGGGCCTGGTGCACAGCGCTGCCAGAGCACCCTCACCCTGGTCTGTACTGACGCAAGCTACACTATACACACTGTACACGCACAGACACACTAATGGAGCCATGCAGGCTTTAATCAAGCTTGTAGTGTTTTGTTAGTGGTGGGTAGAGCACAGAAAATCTAGATGCTGGTATAAGTACAATTACTCCATAAAAAATGACTCAAGTAAAAGTTGCCATTTGAGGAACCAACTCAAGTAAAAGTAAAAGAGTCTTCGGTTGCTACAGATTAGCTTCAAGTTTAATATTTGTTTATATTCTTCTTCTTCTTGTTAGTATTATTATTGAAATAATATTTCTTATTTCAAATTATTAAAAACAAAACAAATGAATGCCATTATGATAACATCAATTGTTAACTTCACACATGAAAAATTTACCTGTTGACTAGTTAGCTAACTGTATTTCATTGTGCAAGCAGTGGTTAGAGTTTTTTTTTAAGTAGAGCTGTGTGTTTTTTCAGAAGCAAGCACTTCATCATTTAACTGTTGTTTTTTATTTTTTGATGTAAAAAGTGTGTCCAGATGTGTCCAGATGTTGTCAGCTGCCTCTTGTTCTTGGTTTTTGCACTGTCATCATCACATCATGGTCAAAGACAAGTTGAGCAACTGCAACTTACAGCTGTGACTGGAGCGGCCTTTCTGCGCTCTCTCTCTATACTTATACTATACTATACTTACTATACTCCGAATGTAGTCATATAAAAAGTAGATTAAGTAATGTTCTAAAATTAATTTAATGCCCTAAACAAATAGTTAAATAAGTACAGAGGAGTACAATTTAAAAAAAAAGTCACATGAAAAGCAGATACAATAGATTTAGACTTACAAATTCAAGATTTATGATTACATAATTGTCATTTTAAAACACAAGTTTGTACAACAGTTGTAGAATTCTTATGTAACAACTAAAATATGAAATTATGTGATTATATTAAAAGCTAGTAGGTTCATAAAATTCTTCTTTTTTTTTTACATTCAAGTCTAACAGCTGCGAATGGATAAAAACTGTCCTTCCTTTTCGTGTTATGTCAATAGATACTTCTATACTTCCTCTATAGAATGAGCTTTTATATTTCTTCTGATGAGCAACATCATGCGGCGCATGCAACATCAAAGGTGTCTGTTAATGTGTGAGACACTGTCAGACTCAGGTTAGCATCCTAGCAGATTTGAATTGGTTACGTCAAAGATTTGTGGATACAAACTTTAATTTTTCTCGTTTTTTCAAAATTAAGTTGATGTGTACAGCTGTAAGTCAACGTATCACATATCAAATGTCTGATACTAATGTTTTCAGTTCAGGCATAGATTCAGTTTGTAGTTGCTGCTTGTTGTTTGCTGTTGTTAAGTTCAGTGTAAAACTAAGATAATGTAAACCCTAAAATAAACCTTTTAATATTTCAAGATTGATAGCTGAGAAGCCATTACTTGAGAGAGGAATCTCATTATAACTGATTCTTTTGGCTTTTCCTATTATTTTCATAAACTGAAGGAGGCAACATACAGTAATGTGTTTCACAGTCAGTGTTCTCTCAGTCCTCCACTGCTAAAAGCCACCTATTTAGTCGGTGATGATGGGAAATCAATATATTCAGTTCAGTCTTAGTATTAGATGTCAAAGATTAGTTCACAGAGGTATTTTGATATCTCAAGTTCCTGGTTGACCTTTTGCTTGCTGTAGATGTGCACAGTAAACTTCCATGTGCTATGAGGGACTATCACTGACATTTCGGATGCACTCAATTTTAGTTTAATCTCCCACTGAAATGGCTCATATCCTGCTTAAGTGCTTCACACAACCTGTGTTACCATTTGATTTCTCATGTTTCTTACTCCACCTGATTTAAATGTTACAGTGTTTCCAGGCGTCAGCCATCATGTTGGTGGCATGCAGTTTTGTCACAGCTGATATGATGGCTGAAATAGCAAGAATGAACAAGAAAAAACTTGTACTAAACTTGTATATCTTAGAGATGTTTAATGTATTAAAAAACCAGTATTAAATGACTTAGTTTTTATGCTATTTTAATCAGTTATTTCCTTCACAGCCTTTGTTCTTAGGTGCATAAAAACCAGTTTCCTTTCATGGATCATTCAGGTTTTTTTTTCTATTTCCACAGTTCTGTTTTGGTGCTTTGCATCAAGGGCAGGTTAAGGTTAGTTGTGTTCTCAGTCTCTGTAAGAGGCTCACATTTTCCAAAATCTGCACCACTCCAACGCCGCCCCTCAGGAAGGTCCAGGCATCTGGGATTAGCCAGCATCGTGTGCTGTGGCCTGGAATGTATATTCCTGGCAGTGCTCAGGGTAAATTGCTGTAATCAGCCATTACTCTAATTCCGTCATTTACCTGACTTTACACATTCATCACTTTCATATAGTTCTAGCCACACAGATGATGAATTTGAGTTTTTGTGTGCCCCCCTCCTTCCCCTTGCTGTAACAGCCCAGAAAACATGTCTCGCCAGGGGACCAAACTGGACTTCCCTTGAGCCTCTCACAGCCTAATCACCAGCTCTAACCAGCCATTAGTCAGTCAGGTCAGACACCCTGACACTACGTCCGGTACCCCCAACCCCACCCCACCTTGCTCCCCAGCAGGCCAGAAGGCAGGCGTGCTGCTTGGAGTTTGGCTGGATGAAGTTGCGGTGAAGAAACAGGTCACTAGCTCCCTTATGGCCATTACTGTAATTATAGTTGGCGTTGTTAATTGTTTTTTGTTGGACTTAATGAGGTGGGGGGCTGATGCAATGCAATTAGGGAGGCTGAAGGAAGTGGTGGGAGGTGAGGTAGTTTTGGGAGAGACAGAGAGCACGTGGGGAAGCCAGGATGGGGGGGGGGAGCAGCCGATGGACTGCGGGATTGAATTGTCAGTCCAGGTTATGATTAGGAGGCGCAGATGCGGCCATGTGAGAAATGAATTTCATGCCTGTTGATTCTGCGATTTCTCCTGGAATGTAGGAAAGAGAGAGAGAGAGAGGGAGAGACAGAGCTCCTCAGACAGAGGACTGTGTTTGGTTTCTGTCCTCTGACACAGAGAGACAGAGACACAGAGAAAGGATTGAGTGCAATCAAATTCACCATCCGCTTACACTTGTGCATCTTGCATTACTTTAATTTTGCTGTCAGACATCTTCCAAACCATCATTAAGAAGCTGACCGAGTTTGACCCCTTAGATGAGGCAGCTTTGTATTCTTAGACACACATGGGAAGAGAGGTTACCCTACAAGCTTGACCAATCATGTGACAATCAATCAAGGAACGTCAGATAGATAATCCCTGGTGTTTTTGCAGGGATGTGCCACTTTAGATTAAAGGGCTGAGCCTGAAGAAAAGGCAGGAAACATTGTGTATCCCTTGCTGTGGGAACAACAGAGCCCTGTGTACACTCCTCTCCCCTTTGACTCCTTATGTGAGCACATGTTTTCCATTTCTGTTTGGAGTGTCAGCGAAATGTGTGACACGAGGGAGAGCAGGGTGTCTGGGGTGGGTGTATATGTAGAGATGGGCTGCCAAGCACTGTTTACTCTGGCCAGCACCAGTTGTGAATACCAGCCTGCAGCCAACTGCCAACCTGCCTTCACACCAGCAGCTTCCCGCCCCGCGTTACTCTCCCACCCTGCTCACTCTCCTAGGCCAAGGTTGGACTTTCACTGCAGGATTCTTGGTCCATGCAGCAGAGATCCTGGCCAAGTGGACTCCCCATCACAAGCATACAACCTCAGGCTTTAGCTGTATTCACCCTAGATGTGTGTAATTATTGTTTTTCCAGCATAAAAACAACACAAAAAAATCATAAACAATCTAAATGAGAGATGCAGTTCATCATGGTTCAGTGAAAGCAATTAAGACAGTTACAGTTATTCCTAATGACACTGGGTTTCCCATAATAGCACAATGGTGTCAGAATAAATGATGCTTGTAATTATTTGTCTGGACCAGAGGAACCAGAGCGTAGAGGTTGCAATTAATAGTGAAGGGTGAAAGCGCTTTGGTTGAACTTTGTGAATTGATTTTACTGGTCTCAGCCTTTTTCCTGCATTTCCTTTCCGGTCATGGAAAAATAACTAAAGGTGGAGTATAAAAAAATAAAAATGTTGTCATGCCCAGATAATCAACAACAGTCTAGACAAACAAATAACAACAACTTAATTAGAAGCAATATTTGTCAGATTTAAGCTCAAAAGCTGAGGTAAGGTCATTTTTTCTTGGCTTTGCCCAGACTTGCTGGCTTTTGATGGTAAGTATCAGTAAAGGCTCACAAACTACAACCTCAGGTGGTGGTCCAACATCCGCTGGAGACATTTTAGTATTAAATCTATGGAGGACAATTTCTAATAGTCATATTGACTTTTTGCAACTTTACAACCTAAAAGAAGTAACTTAAAAGTTTAAAACAGTATCAATATTCATAGTACTAGATGTGAACATAATAATGTTTTTTTTTAATTATGTGCATGGGGACTTTCAGAGGGCACTGTTGGCTCTAACCAACCCTCATTACAGCTGGTTATTCTTGGTCCAGTCAGTCAGAGGGTGGTGAGAGTCTGAGCAGTGGGTTCCTGAGCACTGAGGTAGTTTATGCTGTAATAGGGTGTCACATTGAGTTGTGCTGTGTTTGTCTACTGGGGACATCGCATCATGGAAAAGTGAGCACAGAGCTCAGCCTGTACAGAACTGGACATTGCGTAAAGTTTTCAGCAGCCTTGTTGGAAATGAGTCAAAATACATTCGTCGTGCCCTCGTCCCCTGTCTGCACCTCACAGCATGGGAGGACGCACAGGTGCAGATCCCAGTGTGTGTGTGTACATGTGTTCGTTTGAGCATGTGGCTGTGCACAGAGCTGTGTTTGTACCTCTCCTGCTGGGTTTGTTAATGATGGAGTCTAATTGGATTTTTTGGGTTGGTGCTGGGGCATTCAGGAGAGGGCGGGGCCGGGCCGAAACCCCTGAGGAGAGGCAAGATGAGGGGGGTAAACCTGCCGGCTGGATTACCAATGTGCCCTTTTCTCTCCCTCTCTGTCTTCCCAAGGTAGAGGATTATTGTCTGTAAGAGCAAGGAGGCTGGTGAGAGAGAATTTCATGAGTTCAGCCTGTTAGGATAAAGAACATGTCATGCAAAGCTACACAAATTCTGCTTTGAATGGGAATATTAGGGATAATTAAATGTAGGTCAGCTGCTGCTATTTAAACCAAATGTCTTTTAAGTTGTGCAAACTTATTCTCAAAGGTAAATCTTTGCAAGCTGTGCTCATAAATTTAGAAACTAGATTTATATAATGAAACCCATGAAACACTACCAAGTCAGCTACAGATGAGAGCTGGCAAGTGAGTTTGCTGAGCTGTTTGCTGCCAGGTCCTTTTTCTCCTCAATGAAAAGACTGAATAAAATATGGAGGTTGAACTTCTCAGATATGTCACGACAATGGTAAAGAGAACAGGGAGGTTCTGCAGGTTTTTTTCACCAACAAAAGAGGTGAAACAGAGGGAGATGGGGAGTGAGGGAGAGGGCTGTCCTTCCCACCCTCCCTCATTCCCTCACCCTCCACTGGGCTATTGTCCCCTGTCCTCGACCTCCCTATCTTCCGGCTGGGACTGGAGTAGTTCCCGATTGCCGCAAACAGGATTAGGAGCACCCATGGCTCCGGTCATTCTCTGTGGATTTGGGAGTGTTACTGCAGCTTGGCTGGGCTATGGTACTTTAATTACCCCACCACCAGGTGGCCTCAGAGTGACCCCGCGGGTAACAAGCAAGGAGCGGCAGAAAAGCTTCTGTCTTTACATGGGAATAATCCCTGAGCTCCTCTCATCAGGGCAACTTGTACAAAGTTCTGTCAACCAGTTTTAACCCTGAACATTAGGCTTTACTGTAGACTGTCAATTTGTGTATTAAACATCTAAAATTATTTATTTAGATGACAAGTTATTGAAATTTACAAGTAATTGCATTCATTTACTTCACTACTACTCGTCTTCAAGTATTCCTTATTTCAGAAAGTAACTCTGATGTTATTTTTTCTATAAACAAGCTGTCACAAGAAGGTTCTGCCGCTGAGCGTACAGGTCATCAGTGTTTCAAAAGCAGCAGATTGATTCATGACAATAAACCAGTTATATGATTTGCATTATAATTAATATCATGATAGATGTCTTTGGTAGGTTTAGGTGTGTCACGCTAAGAGAAACAAATACATAAATATGAACAGAGAAGGACTCTGGAGTTGAGTTGGAAAGGATGCGTAGAAACTCAAGACACCACAAGACACCTTTGAAGATAAAAGAAACTATTTTTCACTAACCACCGCAACCTGAAAATAGTAACACTCATAAAAATGAAAGAAACAATAAAGACCTAACTGGACCTATGACCACGGCTCTAAAGAGAAACTGACAGAGCTCACCTGCAGACACAGCTGCTTGTAAGGATGAAAGGCAGTGACCTGAAGAGGCTGGTGAGTTGTCCACAAACAGACATACTCGACTCCAGATGGTGAAAATTACACACATACAGGGGAAATAAGGACACACTTTTACCTTAAATGCAACACCAATAGGGTTGGGTCGGGTCACTGGGTTGCTAGCTTGCCAGCCTTATACTAGAACTAGTCACAAACCAGATTAAGTAGAAATATTATATTATATTATATTATATTATATTATATTATATTATATTATATTATATTATATTATATTATATTATATTAT
>JAQMCX010000055.1:4537148-4647373 GCA_029814765.1 Acanthurus leucopareius | reverse complement strand
ATATTATATTATATTATATTATATTATATTATATTATATTATATTATATTATATTATATTATATTATATTATATTTTCATTAAATGGCATTTAATATGTTAAACATAGCTTGGTTTTCTATCAGCATTGTGAGTACTTGATCAACTTTGTAATGTCCAGACCAGACCTCCTGTAGCTGCTAATGATCAACAGACTTATCTGAACAAAGAAAAGAATCTTGGTTTTGATTCTTCAAAGCCAACAATGATGTCACAGTTTTAATCATAACTGATAAATTTGTTTCACTTAATGTGTTGTATTTAGAGAAATTATAAAGAAACTTTAAAGACTTCTCTTTCGGTCAGAAGACACACTAGAGAATTCTAAGTGTATTTTTGACAATATCTTGCATTTAACAGAAAGCAGCTTTAGGCCAAATGGCTGAGAGCGGAATGAGAAAATACAGTACAGACTTAAAATGCCAACATCTGGACTTAGCAAAATGTCACTGCTGTGTGTGTGTGTGTGTTTGTGCTTGTGAGAGAGCAGGGTCTGCAGGGAAAGAGGCAGTGCATGGCCACAGACAAAGGTAGGACTGTGTGCCCCTTTCACTGTCGACCTGTGGAAAATTCCCTGTCAGCGCTGTGCCAAGATGCCTGGCCCTATGAGGCGGGACCGAGTAGGAATGTGAGAGGCAGACTTGACCAGGAGTGCCAGCATTTAACCAAGGCCAGAGAGGATGCCTTCAGGCACGCCCTAGAGGGGTGGTTAATTTAAATTCAGAGATTTATTTCTGTGATTTAAAAAAGTGCAATGTTATAATTTTCATTTTGTGGCATGCATTAGTTTTTGATGAGTAAAATGGGAATTTAACTAGCTACAAAACCACATTTTTTTGTTCATTCAAACAGCTCTAAACTTCCAATCATGCCTCTTTTTTCTCTCACTGCAGCCTCATATAAGGACACCGTCCTTAGGCAGTTCACCTGGTAACTTGGCCTCAAGGTGTCACTCTGGAACAGATGTCCCATTCTAACCATCACCCATCTGGTGATGCATGTCTGACCTACAGGAAGTGGCCAAAATAACCCACCCCACCTGCACTGAAGGTCTGCATTTCCTCCAACCTCCACCTCTGACAGCTGAAAGATACGCTACAGTGACTGCAAACTTCCGAAAACGGAACTGTTTTAATGTGAAACCTCACTAATGAACATGAGTTACTGCTTTGGATGGATTTTAATAATGAATTATGAGCAATTATTTGGAAGTTGGGATGGCGTAGTGATTAAAGAACCTAGCTCTTGTGCAGAAAGCTCTGAATCCAGTTATGTTGGACAGCAGGATCCATGAAGATGATAATCCAGATGATTTGGTGATTTAATGGCCCCATGACAGTGATATGAGAAAAATGAGATTCTCCTGCCTTCAGAATATCACAAAAGTTGTGTAAGTGTTACTCATATGTGCCTTTATGGCCTTCCAAGGATATATCTTGCCCAGAGGATCATTTTATAAGCCAGTGATTATTGTATTCATTGTGCTGTACGGGGCATAGAGAGGAAATTGTCCTGTCTGCCAAGACTCTGTGAATCCTGTCAGAGGCTCCACTGGGGCTACCGAGCCTCCCTCGATCAGGCCCAGGAGCTGTCAGGACCCTTGCATCTGGTCCTGCTTAGGGTAGCCCCCAGCCTCTCCCGAGTAACATAACAATCATTTGCTTTTGCTCCAGTTTTCTACCACAGCGAAACTGCAGAGGGGTGCTAAGACAAACTGCTGGGTGCACTCCTCTGCCGTGCAACTAAAGCATGCATGAAAACAGTTGGGGTTTGGAGGAAACACATGCACAAATATATAAATAAACACACATATGGAGTCTCACATACACAATGCAGAGAGAAAAAGGTCAGCTCCGCTGCGCCCCCACCCTTGTAGACATTCCTGGAGCACCTGCACTCAGTTAATATTTTGGCAGGACTGGAAAAAAAAGCTCCTCTCCTCAGCGCCTGTCATGTTTGTTCACTGAAGGAAACAAGTTTGGTTTTAATTAGAGCCCCTGC
The DNA here is from genome assembly GCA_029814765.1 of Acanthurus leucopareius. Taxonomy (NCBI): domain Eukaryota; kingdom Metazoa; phylum Chordata; class Actinopteri; order Acanthuriformes; family Acanthuridae; genus Acanthurus; species Acanthurus leucopareius. Next base: position 4,645,334 of record JAQMCX010000055.1, on the reverse strand, counting down.
CAAGAACTGAGGTAATTGCCACTTTCTTTTTAAAATCTCTTTTCAGTTGTGTTGCTTCATATACTTAAAAACAGAGCTGAGTGGAGCTTATGGTTGCAGAAAAAAAAGAGAGTTGATCTGACAGTGTGTTAAATATGGTTGGTAGGTGGATCCATGCTAAACATTAAAAATACAGGAAAAACAGAAAGTCAGCAGCCCCCAAGAGTAACTGTCACCAGTTACACAGGACATGCAGCATATATGACGAGGAACATAATCATTTGGATAATTGCTGTGTTCATCCAAAACACACCTCTTCATGTCTGTATGTTTAACTCTCTGGCTATTATTTGCCCAGAACAAGGTTTTGTCCTCAAGGGGTCAAGGAAGGGGGGGTTCCAGTCTTACTTAACCCTGCCCGCAGCCATCCACTCCCCCATCTCCCCACCTGTAACCCAGCTGTGGCCTTGTGCAGCTCATTAAAATTCCCACTAAATTATTCTGACAAAACAGCAACATCTGCTGCTGGGAGACACCGCCTTCATTACACATACATGCAAGCACACTCATTTGCATATTAAAGGTCAACTCTGTTTAGATTTATTGGTGCACACATGCTTACATTTCCACAGTGGGCCAGAGACCATAATGCACTGCAACCCAAAGAGCCCCTCCACTCAAAAGTGTGTTTTTTTGTGCAAAGTTTGTCACCAGACAGGAGTTTTCCTACAGTTCACATACTGGAGGAGGAATTCAAACAGACAGACTTTGCAAGCTAGATATGTGCGTCACAAATTTCAAAGTCAGTCACCGGCAGAGAAACTTGAAACCTTTAGCACACAGTGGTCATGTCTGTTCAGATCATTAAAATTTGCAATAGCAAAACCACTGACTGTGTCGGCCTCGGCTGGCTACAAGCTAACAAGCTGTTACTGGTACGTGTGCAAGGCGATTTTGTAATAATAAATCATCATTACAAGGCCCAAGCCAGGTGTTCTACCAGGACGTTCAAGGAAACTTTTTCTCTGAATATTTAAACTAAAGTCAACTTGTGGTGTGAGCTGGTTTTGAAACTCCAGTGATGAGGCGTTGATTTCATCAAATCACATTCATCCATATTTAGTGGTCCTGAGAAACTTAATTAAGTATGCAAATTGAAAGACCCTGAATCTTTGTGTAGGATTGTAAATCACCAACTATATTCAAAAGGATGGACATCAATATACATGTATCAACATATCAGAAGAATGAAACAATTAGAATATTTTTCCTGGTTAGTAGGCAGAAGATCCTCAAGCAACACCTACAAAACTTTTGGGAATGTCACTGTTTGCCCACCAGTGAAATTGTCACAGCTGCCACCATAATTTCATAATTTCAATATCAGGAAATTTTCTGAGCATGCACTTTGTCTTTTAAGCTCCTTTGAGTATGATCATGTGTCATACAGAAGAACTATTCAGCTATTTTACAATAACAGTCACTTTACTCTTAATCAGTTTTATCCAATAACTATCTTGCAGGTACCTGACCAGCATGTTCCAACGATCATATAGAACAATAGAACAACAGCATTATGATCAACATCATCATCATCATCAACACCAACAAGTGCCTTAAGACCTGAAAGTAAGGCCATGTTCTCACTCCTCATCCATGTACCTCTCAAAAATCTGTTCTTTCCTTCATCTTTTTATTCTCTGTTTGAGTTTAATGTGAGGAAAATTCCACATAATTACCCCACAAACTCACTCTTCAGAAGAGTTCAAACATTTCTTTCAGATCAGCCCTTCCTCTAAACTTAAAACCACCATCTCTGTCTGAGAACATTTTTTGAATGTTGGCAGGAAGTATATAATTTCTCGACTCATACATGAACTTCAAAGTATGTGGGCTCCCAGAGTCCTACATTGTGTATAATCTTTATATTTCTTTCTTGCAGTATGCATCATAAACATATGTTGTTTTTGTCATGTCACCCCACACCTCCACAAATATGGTTATATTACAGAGTGTGTAGTGCTTTATGATCCAGTTCATGTTTATTTTTTTTATCCAAAACTGCCACATTCCTTGCCAGCTTTGTGAGGTTTCCAGCAGAGGTTTCGGTCTTATATCACACCCAGAATTTATTTTCTTTCACTCTTTCAGTGTAAACATTTTGAATCAACACTTGTATTTGTGAATGTTTACCAATTTCCAAACAGCACAAGCCTGGTTTTGTTCAGACTTAAAGATAATTTATTTATGTAAAGCCACTGTTTGACTGTTATTACAGACTTAGGGGAATAATATTGTTTATGTAATAATGTATTGATTAACCTCCTCTGTTAAAGTGAGAATCAGTAATCTGGACACTGAGCAACCAAGGGCCAAATATTATTCAAATTTCTGTATTTACAAGCCTTTGGTCAAACAGCAGATGAGCCCTATTTCCTCCTCCTTAGATCTTGTATTAACTCTAGACAAGTCCTCAACATGTGTTAAATAGCTCTCAGTGTTTCTTTATACACGCCCCTCCACTCAAACGTGTTGAGTATAATCCCTAAAATGTTCGACCTTGACTTGTATCTGTGTCAGGTTTGTCGCTGGAGCATAATTTTCACATTCATGTACTGAAGAGGAGGGATGTCTGTGCAGTTCCCTATGTTTTATTCAAACACCTACATGACCCTAGGCAAGCTAGATTTGATACGTCAGAAATTCAAAAGCCGTTTGGAGGCAAAGAAACATGAAATGTCAAGCACAGAGCCGACTAGTCAGAACAGAGAGCGAGAGTATTTTAATGTGCGTTAAAATGTGTTTGAAGAGGAACTTAAAATTACAAATTTGCAAGATCATTTAAAATCAGCTCATTCAGCAAGCGAAGCTTATCTCTATTATAACTTTTTTTTTAAATTTCTACCTGCCTGAGTATATCTTGGTTTACGATTATTAGGCTGGGGTTCAGCTTGGTGATGCCTGCTGGGAGTTTTGCTGCTCAAAACATGGGACCCAGCCAAACAGACAGGTACACTGTGACAAGACCACTAGAGGAGGAGATAATTATTATAACAGCTTCTTCAGTGAGACTTAATGTGAAAATCTGTCCTCAGAACTGTTTTAGTGAACCTGGGGTCTGGTGGGACAGGATCTGCTAACTGGTAGGTAAATTTAGAGCAGGAGTGGAGCACTAATTTAAATATCAATATCAGACTATCAAAATAAACCAAGTAACTGTTTCATATGTTGTCATAGTTGCTCCTCTGTCCTCAGGTTTTTGTTTTGTACAGCCTTGGAGATGGCACCAGCTCAGATTTCACACTGCTGCCATGAAGCTTTTGAATGACCACTATTGCAAGTCCAGGCTGAAGTTTTCCACCTGCCCAGCTTCCAAGGTGTCAATTGCTGATGTGGAGCCCCGCATCAACAAAACCTTGCAGTACACTTACTGTGCCTTCATGGTGGATAATGAGGCCATGTACGATATTTGCTGTAGGAGCCTTGATACCGAGCCTCCCACTTACAACCTGTTAGATCTGTCAGTTTGCATCCTCTGTCACTGCTTCTCTTTGTTTCAATGGTGCCCTCAATGTTGGTTTGACAGAGTTTCAGATCAAATTGGTGCCACATGGGCCGCCGTTTAGCTCAATCGGGAGCACGGACAGCCCATGTACGGAAGGCTCAGTCCTCCATGCAGCGGTCGCGAGTTCGACTCCAGCTCCTACCATTTGCTGCATGTCTCTCCCCTCTCTCTCTCCCTGTTTCCTGTTCAATATCTCAGCTGTCCTATCAATAAAGGCGTAAAAAGCCTGAAAAGTATAATTAAGAAAAAAAAAATTGGTACCATATTGCCGTATCTTCTTCCCTCTGGTTACCCATGGCCCTGTCATCTCCACTGAGAAGGCTAACCATGCAATTAAAGAAAGAAGTCAATGATTTCTGCTTTGAACTAGAAAATCAGATGGTTAAATGTGACCCTTGCCACAGCAAGAACATCTCTTACTGCATTTTGAATTGTGGTAATTTGATCTGTGAAGATGTGAATGCTGCCATCGCCACCATCAAGACCAAGCACACCATCCAGTTTGTGGACTGGTTCACCACTTGTTTTTAGATTAGCATCAACCACCAGTTGACACTTTAGTTCCTGGTAAAGATCTGGCCAAGGTCCAGAGGGCTGTGTGCATGCTGAGCAACACTAATGCTATTGCAGAGGCCTGGGCTCAGCCTGACCACAAGTTTGATCTGATGTGTGCTACACGTGCCTTTGTTTATTGGTTCGTGGGTGAAGGTATGAAGGTGGGAGAGTTCTCTGAGGCTAGACATGGCTGCTCTGGAGCAGGATTATGAGGAAGCTGGGTTTGACTCCCTTGAGGATGAGGAGAAGAGAGGGGAAAGAAGTAGGTTGAATAAATAAATAAACCTAACTTCAAGGTGTTGTTCACTGAGAATGTACATAACACTTCGAATTGAGTTTAGATATGAAGGTTCTGTTTGTTCTGTTTGTTGTTCGGTTTGTATAATCTAATCCATCTGTAGGAAATTTCTTGCTATCTTTCATCAGAAGTGTGGTCTTTCAATTTGAGAGCATGATTTATTGATTATAAGCTCAGATTTGGTAACCCTGTTTTGTTTTCACTGTTAACAGTAGGATCATTTGCTGTGGTATGCTCTTATACTGTAAGGCGTGTTGTAGTAGTTAGCATAACTTTGTGAAGTTGAAGGTAATGTTGTGTACAGTTGTGCATGTAATAGGTGTGCTGGCTTCATCACTCTTTAGAAACCACTCTTAATTTCAGTTTTTTGTTTATGATAAAATATGGATAAATTCTACATTTTGGTCTCCTGTGTTGTTCCCTAATGGTTGACATGCAGTGAGATCAGAGTGAAGAAGCTCAAGGAAGAACAGAACTTAAGTATCAGGTAAATTAAATTAAGTACCAGGTACAAATGCCATAAGTTGTTTACATCACACCTTAATTGTCAAAGAAGTACAAAATGAATGAATGGAGTCAGAATCAAAATTATCTCCTCACCCATAACATCAATCACTGCAGGATCTGACAGCGGTTGTTTCCTCTTTTTGCCACTGATACCACTGTGGTAATTTTCCCAAATTTGTTAGACTGGAGTTCCTGTGATCCTGTGATTACCTGCAGGGCTTCTCATGCAGCTTTTCTGTAACATATATGTGTGATTACATCCTTAGAGGCTGTGTATCAAACCATGAAATGTGTTCATCCTGATTGAAATGTACCACTGGTTTGAACTTAATGGGCAGTAAGATTCTCTGACTTTTTCTCTTGGATCAGATTTTTCCAGATTTAAGCTATTAGGGTTTTATCGCCCGAAACTTGACAAGTGTGTATGTGAGTGTGTGTGCTTTTATCAGGGAGAGCATGCATCAGAGAGAGGGCTTACTGGTGTTGATTTTGAGGCTTGGGCTGAAAAATTGTTGACTTTGGTGGGCTACAGTTTTTGGCCTGTGCAGGGCATGAAAGATTATAATGGGATTCTTCCTCATTGATACCAAAAATTTCTGGCTTTAATGCGTTGATAGATGAGTGCAACACGCATACAAACATTTTACAGACTCATCTGTAATCCTGCAGCCCTGCTATCTTTCATCACAATCAAAATGTTTAGATTGAGAGAGTGTACTTGATTTGTCTATCTGTCAATACGAGGATGTGAATCAAGGTTGTATTTTCTCCTGGGTGTTTTCTCGAATGACTTGAGCACATGATGTGTCTTTCAGAAGAGCTCTTATTTTGATTTGCGCCAGCAGGGGATGGAATGGAGCGGCTTGGTCCGACTCCATCAGGGCCCCTGTGGACCCATCAGAGCTGTGCTCCAGTCCAGAGAAGAGACGCCACGGCGCTGATTTACAATTCAGACATAATTTATCGCTTGCAAATAAAAAGACAATTGAATTATGTACTTGGAGTAGCCAAGATGGACCAGAGCACTTCAGGACGGACGATCTGCATGAACCGAGACTGAGAGACAAAGAGACGGAGATGTCTGATCTTTCTGATTGCTCCAGGCGACTTCCTGTTTCTCTGATCAGTTCTGCGTGCCGATGAAAAACAGAGATGGGAGTGCTGTTTGCAGTCAAGGCCGCTGATATTCCCTGAGATGTCTGCAAAAAGCTCAAGGTCAAAGGTGAGATCTTAGCTTTGGGAACATAATTGAAGTCAGGTGTGTATTTCAAGCTTCAGTCAAAATGAGAAAGACGATGTTTAAAAATCCTGAACGGAGCACAAATACTACTGAAAATTAAAAGTTATTACACTGTTTCCATGTTACATTATCTCCTCCTCATAGCTTAGATACTGTGTTAGAAGTAGTAACAAGTAAGTAGTAATTTACAATTTTGAACATAGTTTGAAAAGTTTCTATTTTCATTTTAATGTTGTTTTTTAAATATTTTTTGGGTTTGGAATTTATTGTGACTTATGTAACTCAAGCTGACAACAGCTGCCATCCTTTGAGTTACAAACTCGACAGAGCCACTCCTGTACTTATAAACGTTTATTACCTAAAACAACTCTAAAATTTCACATATATGCAACTCTAGTGCTGTAATACATCTGCTGTATAATCCTGCATCTGCAGTTGCTGTGCAATGACATTCTTATTTCATAGACATTATTCATATCAGTAAGATGTTCATATATACTGCTGCTGCTTCTTTAATAAAGCACAAAAGCCGTCAGGCCTAAAAGCATTAAACAGCCAGCCCAGATGTTTAATTGTTTCTTGGATGTTCTACTTCCTTCCCCTCAGTGACATCATAATTTAGTGATGACCTGCAATCAATGCAGAAAAACTGGAACATACCTCACTGCAGAAAGTGGTTGACACTGCAAAAGATTACACTTTGAGTGATGTCTCAGGTGACATAAACCCCAAGAGAGGCTCATTATGAAGTACTCCGTTTCCTATTGAATCAGAATTTAATCACTGCTGCAGAAATGTCTATCCCAGATGTACAGAGGTGTTGGCAGGACATCCCTTTTTTTGAAGGACCAGCATGTTTTACCCATTCCCCATCACTCATGTGAATTTACTGATATTAAATTGAAAATACACCAGGACACACACACACACAGGTTGCAAAAAATTCCAAAACATCAACAAATGGAAAGAACATTAAACAGCATGGATCTCTGTATTCAGAAGTCAGGTCCAATGGGTGGCCTTCGCTCAGGGGGTGGCCCACCGTGGCATGTTATGAGTGTTGATTGTGTACAGTATAAGTATCAATTGTAACACCTCCTCCTCTGTTCGCCAAGTGGAACATAGCTCCCTGTGCCCCTCACCTCCCAGGACACAGAAGGTGAGCTGGACACGGGCCCACATAAACGTAACGTCTGTTCCAGCTGGGGTTGTGTCAGGATCTACAGGGCGGTGGGGACAGGCCCGTCTTTGTCCGACAGGAGCTGCGTGTGGTTCAGTATCTTAAGAGAGTCATAATCACATCGGTGATCCGGGTGTTAACAGGCCTCCACAGCTGTCAGAAAGCGATGCACCCTGGAAATGCATGAGGAAGGAACCGCTGGCTCCCAGCGTTCCTGTTGTAGTATGTGTTAATGTCCGCATACACACAGCATGCATATGTCTATTCATCTCAGGGTTATATGGATGGATGCCTCATTTCTTGTCCAAACACACCAACAGCTGTGGCAACACATCAACAACCTCATACTGTGTAATTTGAACATCTCATCGGTCTGGAACATTGTGTTGAGGCATCCTGAGCATTGTTGTGATGTATCTTGAAAAAAAATATGTAGGAACACAGTAAATGACTGGATTCAAAAATAAACATAACGACATAATACAACAATATAATTTCATAACCAAAGAACCAAAACATCATCTGCTTTAAATCAACCCCGAAAACATTCTCCGAAACATTCTGAAACATTTGGAAGCCTTTGATGCATGGAGGGTGACCCAAAAATAGCCCTGTGGTTAGGCGAGGGGATCTATAGGGCATTGCAGGGAACTCTGTTCATGACCACGCTCAAGTACCTCCTGTCCAAGGGCTGATTCATGAGCAGGGGTCAGTCCTTCAGAGTATATATCAGGTTCTCAGTTTGTTGCTTTTAGCAGCTGTTATTGCATTCAAGTGACTGAGCTGCTGCTGCTGAACTGCAGGCATGAGTAGAGGGGGAGGACTTTGGCCTAAAGGGCCCCAGATTGCAGGCAGAATAGGAGGCAGGACCTTCACAATGACGCTACGGTGCTACAGCCCGGCCCAGGCCAGGGGTACGGTAACACCGAGCTATGCCAGGCTGTCTCCAGGCTGGCAGGCGAGGGAGCACAGGCTAGGTGGTCCTGCCTTGTTTACCCCTTCAGCTGCACGCACAGGTTTGTTTAAACAAAGTGGGTGCCTTCATAAGCTTTCCCTCAGCCCGTGGACGTCATCAGGCAGGCGCGTGTTGATGTGGCCTTCCTCTGGAGCACCCTCAACTGTCCTGAGAGCGAGAGGGAGAGAGAGGGAGAAAGAGAGAGAGAAAGAGAAGGATGTTGCCAGCTGCAGGACTCAGACCACAGCGTCCCTTGTCCCAGTTGTTTAACCAGATAACTGTGGGCCAAAAAGATGGTGGAACAGCATCAAAATCTTGGCTTTCTGGCAGCCCTGATTAACATTTGGATCCTGAAGTCCAATCCCTCAGCCAACAATTCAGCATTCTTTCACTCATCAGTGCTGCCAGCTCTTCCTGTGATCACTGTATCCCCACACCATCACCTGTTGCTTGTTTCTTACAGGTGATCTTTGCAGAAACCATGCTTCAAAGGGAATGTAAGGAAAAGCTTATCGTTAGATCTCAAGCATGTTGATCATAATAAATTTTGGTGAGCTGTAAAATGAAGCATTCACCAAGAAAAACTAAAACTTGTAAGTTCCAGGATAAATGCTGTCATTGACTTAAAACAGGAAAGTTAAAGCCCCTTAAATTCTTCTCATCAACCTGGTTTCAAAAAATGGGTCTTACATGTGACTCATCACTAAAATGTCAAACATGAAGACTCTGCACACCTGCTGAGGTCTTTTCATTTGTTCAACAATGTATCAAGTTGATGTTGGAATTAAAATAATTATAGAGATTTCCAAATCTGATAAGAATCAAAAAAGGGATCAGCTTTTTCTGTACAACAAAATCCTAATCGCACTCATGATCCTGAGAAGAGGTCTAATCAGGAAAAATAAGTAAAAACACCTGTGTTAGGATATCAGGTGTGTGAGGCCTTAAACTGTCTTTACTAAATGCAAGTCTTAACACTGTTAATGTCAATTTCTACCCTTGAGAAACATTAGCAGATTTATGGTTAATACATTTAAATAAACACAGTCCCTGCTGCCAAAGTTGCAGTTATTAGATGAGAGCCATTCAAAGCTCTTGTTTTTTATTATACACAAAAGAAAACATACTTGTGAATATTATAATCCATTTCTGCTGTACTCTGCAAAAAGATCCCCCCCCCAGAATCCTGCGCACGAGACCTTAAAAAATACATGTGGAAATGTGAATTAGGTCCGTTTGACATTACCTTTATCTCCTAAAAACCGGACGCTGCCATCCAGTCATTCCGAGCCTTTTTACAGAGGAATTTAAACTACAGAAAATCTGCTTAACCACAGTGATACCAGGCCACATCCATATCAGTCAAGAGCAGTTGAATGACTCATTAGTAACTGCCATAAAGGCCACTTGGGCACCCACTTTATCATTAATCAAAGCACTGTGTCACTTGATGGCAACCATTAGTGTGTAACAAGGAGTGCTATCTTGGTACTTTGATCAGGCAGTGGCCTGCTCTCTCTCACCCTGTTGGCCCTGGGTGGCCCCTGGGTGGCCCTGCGTTATAATCCCAGCCTGGTCCATGGGGACTGGCTTTAGAAAAGGTGGCTATCTCAGATGTCCTCCCCTCCTCCATGCTGCTTTTTTGCATCCCCCCCCCCCCGTTTCTTCAGCACATGAAAGCTAACAGAGGGCACGCTGGTTTGATCCCAGCCGCTGACATGAATTTTTGATCAATGGCTGGTGACTCCGTCAGGCTTTTTCCAACACTGCTCCTCTCGCCAGCCTCCCTGCCCCTGATGGCAGCCCCCCACTCCTCCCCTTTCCTCTCACTCTAAAGCTTGGGCAACTCCAAATGTCAATGATGTTAGTTTAGCCATTGTACACGGCTGGCCGCATCTGAATGGGTGACTTGTCCCCAGGCCAGCCCCCTACAATGGCCTCCTTTCTCACTCTGACTTGTTCTCAGCGTTTTCCCCCCTCCATGAAGAGAGGGCTTTCTCTCAGGCTCTCTTAGCTCTTTGGCTCTGCTGAGAATCCTGGAGCCGGAGTTAAACTGGAAGAGAGGGAGCAGGAGATCAAGAGAGAAGGCCGGAGAGAAAGAGAGAGAGGGTGTGAAGGAAGGATGGAGGTGGGGAGGTCAGTGGGGAGGTGGACCGTGACAGAGCAGTAAGTGGTTTTATAACCAGAATTGTTACAGTGTGCTCTGCCAATAATTACCAGCATAGAGAAACGGCGGTAAATCTGGCTTTCACAGACAGGCTAAGCTTGATAATGTGCTTAATCGGACAGGGAAAGAGTGTGTTGTAGTGCTGAAAGCTTCGGGGACTGAGAAAATGTGCACCAGCTTCCCTAATGAGGAGTGACGAGAGGAGATGGTGAGAGGAGGAGGGTGAGGAAAGGAAAAAAGTCATACACATATGCTGAATTTACAGATCAGGAAAGGTTGAAATTCCTCATCCGTGAGAGAAAGAGAGAGAGCATAGCACAGACTGACAGTATAGACTAACATAAAGCTGAAGGGCAAGCAGGGTTGTGAACAGCAAAAAAGGCAAGAAGATGGTTGGATCTCTTATTTTGGTCTTATATGTTTAAAGAAGTGAACTGGAGTCTAGTTGATGTGGCCGGTGGAGACCAGGCCTGTTTTTTAGGGAATTTTAGGGGAAGTCCGCGTTGAATTTTGAGTCAGCTGTGACAAGTTCAAGCCACTTATCTCCTCAAACCAAATGTCAAGTGTCAAATCATTAAAGGCAATTCCTGTCCATTTAAGTCTACATAACCAAATGCAAGGCAGTTATAATTCTGTTAGATGTATGGATACAAACAATTATGATGATACAAAATTTGAACAATTTACTTTCAAAGTTGCTTTACTTTGAAGACTTTTGAGTATAAGATAAATATTCAAATGTTAGAACTATGAAGCTATGCAAGGCCTGTCTGTTGCTACTTTATTTATTATTTTCAAGCATCAAGTCAAGTCAACCATCAAGGGGACTAACCAAATCTCTGATGTGCTGCACTCAGACAGGTAGCAGAGCAAATTTTCACCTTGCTTCATTTGTGCTTATTTGACTGCTGGACCATTTTACAGCCTGTGCTGATTCACATGAAACTGCCAGTTTGCTAAACGTAGAGACATTAGCTCTAAACCTAAGGAAACAGAAAACATGTATTAAGTCCATTGTGTCTTTGCTTTGCTCTCCTGATCGTAACATTTTGAAGTACATTGCTAAGAGCCTGAAATGTAAATTTTCTACACAAGTTTAAACATTTTTAACAACAGTTTTAACATCTATGATGTGTCTCAACCTCAGTTTGCAAATTTGGATCTTCCTTGCACATTTATCTTTCTGTTGACTTTATAAGCTTTAAGAGCAGCAAGAACTTAGCTCAAGTAACCCCCTCCACCGCCATACACACACACATACACACCCTATGTCGATTCTCCTTCACCATCAAGTCTATCGTCACTTCTCTCCTCACTGTCCGCTGAAATAATTATCATCATTAAATACTTCTCTCATTTTCCATGTGGAACAGATTTATTTCAGCGGGTTAAAAAAACACTATGAATGTAATATTTTCTGGACAGCTGCTCGCTGGGTCCCTGCCAGATTCTGGAGAGGACACACACTCAAACACACGCACAAAAACAACTTCCCCCCACTTTTTCTCAATGAGGTTTTTATAGACCCTGAACATCTGGAGCAGGAAAGGCAGTTACGAAGACAAGAAGAACAATAAAGAGAAGAAGTAACAAGTCAGATTGTCAATGACATTCTGTTTAAGGGACAAAGTCATTAGTTTTGCTTTAATTGTGATCATTGTATTATATAAAGAGTAAAAAAAACCTTTCATGCTTACTTATTCATTCAGTAGTTGTCATGCTTCATAAAAGGAAAGTTCCATAATTTACTGAGACGTGACATTTTGTCATAGATGCAAAACAAAAGAGGTAAGTACAAATTATCTGCAGGGACTCAGTTCCAAAGCCTAAATACTTCTTATACAGATGAACATGAAATGAAAAACTCAAACATTTCAAACACTTATTTTGAAAAAAAAATTCCCATTTTCAAACACTGATTTGTTTTCTTCATGTAAACTCTGTGTGCTGCCATCTACTGATTCCTTACAGAAATGCTTGGGTTTCTGCAGTCTGGGGGTCAGGTATGTTCACATCTGGAAGGCACATGCCTTCTGAGACAGATGCTTGAAGGGTCAGGGGTCACCTGGGCCTTTTCATGCAGATTAAAGTAGAAAAGTGAAGAACAACAGAGATGAACAAACCTCTGAAGTGGCTCCAAGGCTGGACAGCACAGTGAAACTCTGATCAACATCAGTCAGGTATGCATGTGATGATGACGGGCTGGGTGATTGTGCAAAAAAGTCAGGAATAAGGATCCAGAAACCAGCCAGGATGAAAAATCTTTCCTATTGATCTAAATACATCTGTGACTACATTGAAAACAGAGGATAAAGTTTTACTCATAATGGTTTCAATTTAGATATTATAGTAAAATTTACATATCTTTTCTCCTTTGCTGCAGATTGTTAGATGTAGACGTGTTCTGTGGTGTGCTGCATGTGTCGACTCTTTGTTCTCTCTGCTCATCCACCACTCGCTCTGCTCAGACATGCTTCTCTCTCCCTCCCCTAAATTCCCTTCTTTCAGAGAGAGGTCAGAGGTCAGGGACTGTGACCTACCCTGGGGGTGGGTAAAAGACTCGCCACCTCCCTCCCTTTCCCTAAAAGATGGGCTGTTCCTCCCCATCTCTTTATTTTGTATACACCTGAGTCTCTTATTCTCTCTTGGATCAACTGACAGAGTGCAGAAAGACCTGCTGTATCCAGTTTCCAGCTTATTTTGGATTCCTTGGATGGATCAATAAGTGCTCCACAGCTGGTTGTATGGAGTCATTGTGCATAAAAAACAATTGGAAACTTCACTGAAAGTTCAGATCACACATCTCAAAATTAAATAGATTGTTTTGCCTTATGTAAAAGTGAATTATGTCCTTTTGTAGGGTTACATTTTTCAGAATATGTTTTTCATGAGTATTTAACACTTCAAGTTTTCCACAGCCAATAAAACAAAAAAGAGAGGTCTCACTATTATTAGCTGGTTCGGGGAAGTTGGTTCAGATGAAGTCAGTTCTCAAAAGTAACGTCATACAGTGTGTGACTGCTCCCTCCGGCCTCATATGCGCTTGTGTTTTGATGTTGACCACCACCCCTCCTCCAGGACCCCCTGCCTCTCTTTGGCACCGGTCCTGCATGTGTGTTGGCTTAGGGGAATTTTCTGGAGCCTGCAGGAGAAGAGAAGTTGCATTTCACAGCACTGTCTCCTGCTTGCCCGGTCCAAAGCAAAGTGTTGCTGGCCCTGTCTCTGCTTGTGCTTCTCAAACACGTTTAAACAACTTGCCTCCTCTCTGCTCCTCATTCCACATTTTGACAAGCCAGACAAGCGAAGTGTGTGGGATGAAGCTGGCCCCGTCTCAAGCTTGTGTCTCCTCACGGTGCCTCCAGTGATCTGGACCATTTTAACAATCTCATGTTCCTTTCCCAAGAACTCAAATAGTTCTCATGTGCCTGCAGTCTGTTTTCATATCCACAGTTCAACATTTTCATTTGGGCTTATTCTTCCAATAATTTCTTTCGCTTTATGTGTTATAAAGTTTTTTTTGTTAAAACTGCAACAGTTTATCATTCTTTGACTCCTCAATTTTCAGCAGGACGTTTTATGACATATTTTTCTTCACTCCGATGTTAAACAACTGTGCAAAAAACCCCCTGACACTTTTTCCTTTAAGTCACCTGTGCCAATTCAACTTCTTTTCAATATCTCTTTTTGTAATTTGTTTCAATAGGCGTACAGATAAATCAAACTGAGCTAAGACTTGTCCAAATATTTCAGCAGAAACAGACTGAACCAGCCCAAGTTAAGAGCCCCTTTAAACTGCTGAATTTATACTTGTTTTTTGTGAGGTATTGAGAGCGGGATATGAGAGTCTGCCCTTTAGCTGGTGGCATTCCTTTGCTCCTCAAATGCAATTATCGTTTCTCATTTGTCTGTTTTTGTTTTCCCTGTCCGTCCCTCTCATACTCATTTCCTGTTTTGAGCTACACCAGGCTTTTAGCCCCTCCTGCCCCTTTCCCATAAGTTTGAGAGCATATCTGTTATTTACAGCCCCCAAGGGCTACCTGTCATTCTCACCGCTCCATTGTGATTTCCATGGTGACACCCAAATTCCACAGAGCGCAGGTCCCGACCCCCACCCGCTTCGCCATAAAGCTCTGACCCCTCACCTCCACACCTGGGGATGCAGGTCACAAAACTTATTGCTGTTGATAACAGAGTAAAGAAGATTTAGACGGACAGATAGATAGATTCTTCTATCTATCTATCTATCTATCTATCTATCTATCTATCTATCTATCTATCTATCTATGGAAGACACAATGTAACAATCGCAATTTTGGCTTTCATTAAAAGCGCACTGCTGTGTGTTTTTTGATCCATGTTTCTATTTGCCTCTGCGGTCTTGAAGTTGACTTGAAGTTCAACACACTGCACCTGCCTGACTGTGTTTGTACATGTTACTTTGTAGTGTGAACACTTCTTAGTCATTTATATTCCCCTTTTTGAACACGTCATGTGTCTCCAGCTTACCATTGTAAATGTGCTGATACAGACGCAGCTTGAAGAAGACACATCAGAAGGTGACAAGAGGCCGCCGTGAACTCATGACCTCCTGCAAGAGGTTGAGTTACAGAGTTACAGACTGATGCCGGGCTTAATCCGTTAGCAAAATCATGAGCTGTGAGGATGTCATCTAATATCTCCCACTGAACTCTGGAGAGTCACACAGCAGGGATTTTTTCCCCCCTTTCTTCTTAATGTCTGACACACACTGCTACTGTTACCAGAAATTATTGAATGTCTCACTGTTAATAAAGTTTAAAGCTGATCCTCTTCACATGAGAAAAGACCGGTGCTCATGCGACTGTTAACATTTAAAGTTTGGGTGAATTAACCCTCCAGCCCTTGAGGCTGTGTTCCTCTGTAATTACATGGTTTCACATTTTCCCTTACTCATATTTAGCCATGTAATGGTTTACTCCTGCAAATATTTTGGTCCAGCTGGCGCTAGAGCGTAACTGTAGAAGGCGAGCGATGTAGTGCAGGGGCGTTCTCTAGTCTACTCATGAATGGACTGTGTAACATTTGAGAGAAATCCAAGCAGACATAATAAAGTCATGGAGAGAACATATCAGGGACTGAGAGAAAAACATGTCATGTTCAGGAATAAAGTGGAGGAAAAATGTATTTTAGAAGTGTTGACTTTTAAAACAAACTTGCTGTAAAATCCACCCTCAGGTACTTTTACACTGTTCATATGATGTGCAGTACAATGCAAGACTCTGTTTGAGTGGTATATTTTACATTTTGGTTTATCCACATTTTTGGTTTCCTGTCTCAGCCTCCACACAATACATTTTGATATGTGTCAGAGAATCATGTCTAAATGTGAGTTGTACAGAAACAGATAGAGATGGCATAGCATAACAAGCTTTCCGGGAACAGTCACACCCTAAATGCAGCATGTTCTCTGGCTGCACTGCTTTCTCTTTTATTGTCAGTGGACAATTTTTGACATCTGTCTCCTTTTGGTTTCCTGCTTTATGACTGTGAATGTTTAAACAAAGTGGTTACTTTTTGCTCATAAAAAGAGTTAAATTGAAATCTCTTTGATCCAGTTCAGAATGCAGCTTTTACTGTTGATATTTAAGGAAGTTAAAACTTGATCTCTAGATGAGTCATTTTCATTGTGATGCCACAGTATCTTTATTTGGTTACCATCAAAATAAGAAAGGTTAGAGAACATGAAGTTATTATTGCGATCACCAGTGAGAAAATGTTAAGATCCAGTCTAAGAGTGAAATGACCTGTTTTATGTATTTTAAAATTGGCATCAGTATCAGTATTGGCATTAAAAAAAACAAAAATGTGTCGTTAAGTCACATTTGTGAAAAGGCAGCAGAGACAATGATTAGAGAGGTAGAAAGAATACCACACTGAGTCTCTCATTACCATTAAAAGTAACCAAAGCTCTCCACCTTGTTATTTAACAGTGTGTTAACCCATCTGTTGCGTTTATAAAGTTTACAGTCCAGTGCAGGAGTGCTTCACAAGCTCTTTCCCCTCTGGAACAACTGGTCAGTCTCGTGGTCCAGATCTAATGAGGCAGACATTATTTTTGGCTCGGAGTTTCATGCGTCGGTCAAACTCTTCGTGCCAAGATGCCATGCCGAATCTTCTGCTGCTGCTTTCCATCTGACTGCTTCACACCCGTGTGACGCCCACCTGTCCATCACTGTTTGTTTGCCTGTCTTCCTGGCTGTCTGCTGTTTGGCCAAACCACACAACCATCTGCCCTCTTCCTGGCTCCTGCCCTCTGAGACATGGATCATCAAAATGTTATTCTGGTGTAAACCTCAGCAGAAGTACTGGAACCCTGGCGCTCTGGCACACTTCTGTATTGTCTCTGAGACATAAAGGGAGGGGGAGCTTGAAGGAAACTCTACTGTAAGAAAGGGGGGAGTCCTGAAGGCTTAAGAGAAAGCAGGTCTCAGGTTGGAGGCCCAGAGTCATCTGTTAAAGAAAGTCTGAAAACACAAGGTCAGATACCACAGCCGCTTATATGCCACCCAGCTGCATCATTCATTATTTGCTGTCAGATTAACCTTTTTTTTGCTGATAGGTACTACTTTTGTGTCTTTTGCTCTTCTAATACTTCTGTATTTCTGATGTATTTTCAATTTTCTTCTGACTACGTTTGTTTGTCATTTCTTCCATTTCTTATATGATTTTTAAAGTTTTTGCAATTGATTCGTAATTTTGAAGACTGACTCTAGACCAATGTTATGTAACAATTTAACCTAGAACTAATGTTTCATTATCATTTTGATAGTACACTCTGACTCCGTGTCAGTCACTGTGCCCACTGATTGCTCGTTAATGAACAAAGTAAAGTGAGAGAGGAGGTAGGAGATCTTGAGTTGTGCTTTTTGACAATTTGACTCAAACAATAGCAACTACAGCTGATTTTGGTAAAGAGAATCTTATTTGTGGAGAAAATGCTTTAATGTTTTGCCTGTGATGCTCTCTCAACTCCCTGTAAATAAAAGCTTTTGTTGAATTAACTTGTAACTGGTGCCACTTTAGCTGCCAGTTAGCTCTGTAAGGGTTAGCTAGGAGCTAGCCAGCTGCTTCGAGCACATGTTGAGTGTTTGTTGTTAAACTATTTTACAAGGTTCTTGTACTGCTTTGAGGAAGTATTTTTAATGTTCAGGGCTGATGGGGACCCGGTGGAAAATGTCAGAGGAGAGTGATGATTAGTGAGCGGCAGAACTGGAGCTAGGTGAATGCAATCCAGAACAATGCAGATGTAATGACAGAGGTGAAGATACAGAAGAGGACATTGACAGAGGACAGAAAAAGAGAGTTAGTGTGCAAGATATGAGTGGTCTTTTTGCTATCGGACTAGTAAGTAAAAGTAGCTGGCTTAAGAAGAATGTTTTGTGTTGTTGCACTTGCTTAATGTTTGGCTGTGTTGGCAAAGTTGTTGTCTAGTTTGTTTCAGAACATAAATCAGTGCATTTAGACAGAGTTTCAGATGTTGAATGTTACAGCCAAGTGTTACAGGCTCATTGTCTCTGGTTCAGGTTTGGTTAGCTTAGCATGCTACCTCTCTGAGTCGTATGCAATGCTGGTGCAAACTGTGACTGCAACTTTAAGACAGAGGTTTTCATATTATTGTCAGGACAGGTTTATTTGTAGTTAGCACAAACATTACACCTGACAATATTGTTACAGAAGAAGGGGTTTTGCATTTACAACAGCGGTCCTACACTCAGAAGCAGTTAGGGCACCAAATTGCACAAAAACTAATTATAACATGAGGTGGCCTAAATGTGTTTTTTTTTTTTTTTTATTGGAAAAACTAATTTTGGATCATAACTTTCAACATTTTCCCTGCTTTAGTTTGTGTTTTCATCTGCGTTTGGTAGCCTTTTGCAAATTTTATCATATTATTACATTTTCAGTCTTTTCCTGTGCTACTGTTGCACATTTATGGTTTTAGTTTTTTACTTTCTAACTTTGCCTGTGTACACACATACTAATGCTCATAGAAGTGCAGTATATGTACATCTCATCTAACTATCTTTCTCTATGCTCTGTCTCTCACTCACAACTCTGTGTTGTCTACAGTCTGCCATGCACCTGACTCACAGAAAACATGTTTTTTGTACTGATATAATCAAACATATAATCAATCAGCTGCACCCACTTAAGGTAAAAGTGAACCTTAGAATCCTTTACTACTGTAAATCAAACACATAAAAAAAGAAAAACAACTACTTTTTAAAAAGAGTAACATTTCCAAGAAATGTAATGTCACTTCAGTGCACACTGAGTTCAAAAGGTGACAGATGACACTGTCTGGTCAATATTGCACTGATTTAAAATGTGATCCGTCACTGTCACTATAGAGCAGACAGAAGAAATATATTCACTTCACCGCAGAACATCTCTAACCCTTTTAAACATAAAACCTCTCCATCACCCTCTTTTCATGCATGTCTTTTTTGCAGTGAATGTGCTCTAGTCCTCTCTTCTCTCTTGTCTTTCTTTGAAAACAGCTTTCAATTTCCTGGGTAGCTGTCTTCAAAGGGAGCGGGCGGGGGGCAAGAGGCTGAGGAGGATGCCAGAGGCACAGTGACAGCTGGGAGGCAGGAGACTCCGAGAACGAGATCAGAGGGTTCGAGTTTCTGCCCGCCACAGACACGCTGTCATTCTCTGAGCTCCTGCCCCTGCTGCTTTCACACACACACACACACCCACACACACACACACACACACGGACAGAAGTGAAGCTAAAGACAAACACAACTACATCCATACATAAATATACATACAGCTACACATAAGCACACACGTACACTGCACACATACAGGACATAGACACACTGTCAACATAAAACACACAGGTAGTACACACACCTATACGCATGCAAACCGTTAAACAAACACATACTGTACTGTTTAGCCAAGAGGCAGACACGCACACTAACACACAAAACCAAAGGACAGAAAAAAACTGCACGCTGTCCACATGGAGCAAAAATTAACTTCGCAACAAACTTTCCCAGAAGCACCTGCCCTCAAGTCCAGCACCAGAGGTCCTCTGAGGCTGCAAAACGGGTTGCAACATCAAACCTTTATTCCCAGGTGATGATGTAAGTGTTGAGGGAAGAGCGAAAAATAATCTTATTCAATTTACATAATGTGTTGACTTTGGAAGCGATACCATTCTGCTGGAAGGAACGCAGAATCTTTTCATTGGCAGCCCTTTCGCTCAACACATTCAAGTGATTAATGCACTTAAACAGACTTGAAACATCTGTCCCATTTTCTCATCTGACTGTCTTCTGGTGCTGCAGTTGGCTCATTCCCCAATACGGGTTTCAGCGCGCCTGCTGTGCGTCGGCTCACTTGTCCTTTAAAGTTTGGCCAGGTAATGGCACTTTGGCTTTTGTGATACTGCAACAAGCTCACAACTATGAAGAGCTTTGAAGATGTGGCGCCACATTCTTGCACTATGCCTCTATTGCTTAATCATACCTTTCTAGTGGCTTGGAGAGCTCACTGAAAAGGGGAAACTCATTACATCCTGATAGCACTGGGTAAAGTGATGCCAGGCTGTTTTGTTGCAGCCTGACATGTGGCCTGGCAAACCTTGTCCAAACCCTGGAGAAAAGTGACATCAGCAACCACAAAGCTCCCGTTTGCACATGAGCAGGCTGCATGGATAAACAGAGGATCTATTTGGAAAGGCTCAGTGACGCTTTCCTAAGTCTCACCTCAAAAACCAGAGTGTTGACTGCTCTCGTATTCCCTGTGCATCTCACACTCTTAAGGCAAAATATGCAGGAGTGGCGAAGGAAAGCCTGAGATTGAGTATGAAAGAGAGAGTGGAAGAAAATGAGACAGTAGGGACTCCATTGGGGGAGGAGGGGGGGTGGTTGTAGAGTTAGGGAGAAGGAGAAGGGGGGAATGGTCTTTGTTAATCCCTCCACATCTGGCTTCTATTAGGATGTGGGGGCCGCTAAAATAATGTTTTTCACCCTACAAGCCTTTCTGTGCTATAAATTACCCACCAGCCACTGTGCCTCCCTGACTGAAACTCTTTCAGTGAGCCAGTTTTCGTTTCTCAGGCAGGCGACTCAACTCCTCCCCCCTCTTCTCTCTCGCTCTTTTCCTCTCTGCTTTCTTCATTTTGAAACTCCCTCTTAGCGCCAGCGCAGTAAAACCAGGCCTTTCTTCCTGTCAGCCATCCACACTTCCTGTCTGTACTCTGGTCTCTTATAACTTTGTCGATCTTTGTCGATCTGTGGCGAGTGTATTCATGGGAAAACACAGCGGAGTGACAAAGCTGTCCCAACCCAAACCTTCATTGTGCTGAGTTTCCCAGTGACTAAACAAATGAAAACGTGTCGACTATTCTCCATCTTGACTGGATAGATGCAAAACCCTCTTTCCTAGCCAATGGCAGGTTGGATCAGTGGCTGTTGAGACATGTAATTATGACTTCAGGATTGGAAAAGTTTTGTACAAATCAAAGATTCATGGTCACAGACTGTAGTTTTTTCACTTTGTTTCTAAGGTCCTGTACGTACTTGTGTGGATATTTATGAAAAACATAGTTTTTTTTTCTGTTTTGGCCCACCATCCCCATGCAAACAGAGTTATATGTCACTGAAAACAGAGGTTTTGGAAAACACTTTCCAAGGTGGAGATAAAAAAAAACAACTAACTTTTGTCTGCATTCATGGGGACAACTGAAACAGAGGTTTGAGGGAATGCTGACATTATGCATGGGAACAATGTTCTTCTATGGTGTTTGATGTCATAGACTGATTACAAATTATTGCTATTGGCCTACTGGTCTGGCATACTTAGGTTGGCGTTTTCAATCCTTTCTGCATCGTTGTTGAGGCAGAGAAGTATTCTTAAACACCTCTGCCGTGGAAGGGATTTTTTTTTGCAAACAGTGAAAGAAAAAATCTGCTTTTAAAGATATCTGTATATGTGTTGACGTAGCCTTAGTACGCCTCTGGTTCTGCTCCTTAGTAAATCACGTTTGTTAATATCCCTTCATTTGGCCCTGAATCTGTCTTTGGTTCAGTTGTGTGTTCAGTGTGTTACTTAGGTGAAAAGCTCATCATCATCCAACTGATTATTTCTCTGGCTTTTGCTGTCTTAAACCTTTTTATATGGATGTTATGTGCAGTGTATCATGGTTGTGCTCACCACGGAACTCAGGGTTTTTTTTCCAACAGAGTTGCTGTTTTACTTGATAGGACTTCATTCATTCTTTTGGAATTGTGATATCTATCTAGTGATACAGATTATTTTTCACTAAGTTTCAGTGAAAACTCTGTAGTTAGGGATACATCGTCAACAAATCTGTAGAATTTTACTTCTTCTCTTGTTGAAATGCACTGAAAAGGTTCAAAATCAGGTGCTCGAACACAGAAACACTTCCATTTTGGTGGAAAAGGCCGTTCCACTGCCAAAAGCCTCTGATATATTCAGTAACTATCAGCAACTTTTTATCACTCTGGACAGAATTTCATATCACAGAATAATGAAATAAACAAAGAAAAACTTGTTGCCTTTTAACATCTACAGAATAGAGGTTTTAACCTGAGGTTTGTGTTGAGAACAGAATGCGAGTAATGTACAGAGTTGACTGATGGGGCTAATCCTAGCTCAACTTTTGCAGCACTGAGGTCAAACATCATTTGGCAGTAGGCTGGCTAATCAAAAGCACATACCAGAAAAAATATGTAATGGCTTGTATTCTGTAACATTGTGCTAATTGTGCTGTTCTTACAAGTACTGAGACATAGGAGCATGTTACTTCTAATATGAGAGCCTGTCTCAAATGTAAAACAGTTTTAACCCAAAAAGCAGTATAAACAACTGCAGTAGTTTGACATGTGACAAGCTGTCAAAATGGACCTATAATTTTTTTTGTATTATGTTTATTTTCATTCAAACATGGCCTTGAGTTCAGATCTTAGGCCAACTTCAGCCTCTCAGCAGTCAGATGGTCAGCCAGGTTTGATCTGTCACAGGCTCATCACCTCCAGGGGTTAAGCAGAGTTCAATGTGCAAAGGTGCACAAAAGCGGTAATCTCGCATGTATGGAGCTGGAGACATGAGGTCTGATGGCTGGTGAGATGGCCAGGGCAGGGCCTTGTGGAGGAGGAGGGAAGGGGGCTGTTGGAAGGGGTGAAGGGCGGCAGGTCAGTGCCTCTTCACCAGTAACACCAATTAGATTAATAAGAGCTGACAGCCTAGAGGATGAAAGGGAGAGGATTGACTAATGCATGAATTCAAGTGGTAACGATGAACTGACCGAACTTTATTTTATAGCCATTAGCTACCTTTTCCATAGGCAGCTGGTCCTACCAGGAGGCCGAGGCTTCTCCAGGTGATCCACGATACTTGGGCACATCTGCTCTGAAACTAGAGCCTATAGAGGCTGTAGCACCCTCCTTCTTTGGTGACAGCATGATCACGAGAGAGATGCTTTTAGAGATCAAACAAGTGCAGTACGCTTGCACTCACTCCATTCACGATATTTACTTATGATGGTTTAATCAGCAGACCTTCATCAAGTAAGACTTAGGTTATCTTACCTGATGAACTGATGAGGCGTACAGGTTTCTTCTCAGTTTACAGAGATCAAATGAAGATTAGAGCTGTGAGAACTCTCCCCCCTCATCACTTCTCCATGAGCATCAATCACCTCTTGACCCTCTAAAACTGGCACTTCACAGGTACCTGTG
This sequence comes from Acanthurus leucopareius, assembly GCA_029814765.1. NCBI lineage: Eukaryota > Metazoa > Chordata > Actinopteri > Acanthuriformes > Acanthuridae > Acanthurus > Acanthurus leucopareius. The sequence goes on along the minus strand of JAQMCX010000055.1, from coordinate 4,622,130 downwards.
GGCATTGCCAAGGGGAAGACTCAGATATTCAAGAGGAGAGCAAAAGGAGGTATCATATATCTATTGAGCATGAAATATGTGCTTTAATGTGGCAGCGTTTGGCAGAGTCAACTCAACTTTCAATTGTTTGAAGTGCTCCTGAGAGACAACAGGTTCATATGAGTCTGGAGAGGGGGATGTACGGACATATTTCAGCACAGCGTAATTTAAGCTGGTCACGGCCTATCGTCTGGATGGAGTGGATGTCATCCCTGTGCGGGTACCCATTGTGTCAACGGGCTCTTTGCCACATACTTCGATGTGCCCCCTGTCTCTTCTGTCTGTCTCTCCATTACTCCATCCCATAATTACCTTCTGCTCTTCACTCAGTGAACCCAATCCTTCCTTTGCCTGTCTGCCAATTCCTCAGATGTTCAGAGAGAGCCATGTCATTAGCCTGCTGAGATGGGCTGGCCAGAGGATTGACTGTCTGGACTGTTCGTACAGAGCCGTCTGCTTCAGTCCCACAGTCTGTGTGTCTGTTTCACGAATAAAATGTAACATTGGCTCTCAAAACTGCTCAGGACTTAAAGTCTTTGATTTATTATGCATGAGTTACATTTCTGTGGTGTGATTATCTCATATTGGAAAACTGTTGTTGCTATGTCTATCTGCCTGCATGACGCCTGTGTATCCTCAGGCTGTCAGAGTTTATCTCAGTTTCAAGCGAGAATGTCTAGATAAGAGATGAGTAACGAGATAGACCATTTGAGCGCTAAGGTTGCAGATGAGAGCAATCTCACCAGGCACTGCCATCAAATTCCAGCATGGGAATATCCGAGTTATCCTGAAAAAGGTAGGGAAAGAAAGGACACAAACAACCTTTCACAGTGCAGTTTAGATGTATGTCAACCATGCTCAGGATTCTAAACCCACGTCATTATTCTGTCATGATCCATGGGATTATTTGGATGGAGGTGGGGTGTGTGTGGGGGTATGAACAGGGGAGGCTATTCCTCCACGCAGGGGTCTAAGATATCAAAGCCAGAAGGCTGTGGGGAGGATGGAAAGGGTGGATACAGCGGGAGCGTTTTTGGGTGGTGGGGGTTGGCTTTTGTTCCGACCCCTCCACCAGGATCCCCTGAAAAGATCACCGAGTAGGCCGATTCGTCACAGCTCCGAGCTCTTCCTTTTGATTGGTTATGGCGGGCGAGCAGATGTTGGAGCTGCAGCAGGGGGTTCGGATGATTCCAGCTCCTCACTCTCACACCGCGGGACGGTCTCACAGCACCAGCAGCTCTCACACACAACCTGCTGAAACCAGGGGCCCACAGGCTCACAACACACACCACTCGCTCGGGTGACTCTCAAAGACAGACGCTCACTTAGGACGCCTTCCTCACATCAAAGATGAACATAAATTCTTCCTCCTAAACTATGTACGCATCTGAAATGTATTATGGGTGTTAACTGACCGTGTATGAAACTACTTCATAGAGCTATTGACAAAGAAAACATCTTGTCATTGGGTCATTGGGCCTTCTTGAGAATAGATTACAAAATGCATATGAAGCTACTGCTTTGTATATGATCTGCGTTTATTTTTTTCAAACTGATTGATATCCATATTATAATAACTTCTGTTTACATCCTTTTTGTGTATCACTTTTGTACTTTTGGTTGGTGGAAGAACACAGTTAACCTGCTGGAACAATCTCATGTGAAGTTATCAGGTCCAATATTTTAGTAAATTCACCACTGGGGCTTAACCCTGTTTCAGAATTTACTTGATGTATTACATGTTATACATCTTGAGATGAGGCTTCTGTTGGCTACTACTCACTGGTTTTGAACAGAAAATGAAGAGCTAAAGCTATTAGTTCTTGTCATTTTTAAGAATAAATGAAGCAAGGGTCTTCTAGAAAACAGTATATTTGCCAGAAAAATGAAGAATTTCCTCCATTGGGTGCTGCTGGCTGTGTCACCATTAAACTCTCACTGCACATTTATATTATCCAAAGAAATGAGATATTACATGTGATATTCACTTTGGAAAACTTTTTTCTTCTAATGTTAAATAAAGAATAAAAGAGATTTGAACTTCTGCACCCCCAACATTTTATTTAGTATGGTTATATTCCTTTCTGTCATGTTTAAGTGCTGCTTGTTTTTTTTTTCGCTCTACCACAGAGCTATCTGCCTCAGATAAAAGGGAAAAGATGCCTCAGAGCTAATATTCCATCCTAACCCCCCTTTGAGTGGACTAATTAGTGTGATTAGTGTAGGGATTACTTGTCTGTGTGTCATTTGAGCGATCCTGTTTCCCATCCTGGTAGCTCTGTACCTCTTTATCCCTATCTTTAGCTTCACTGCTACAGCAGATAAGAGTACACACAGTCTTGTGATGCGGGGTCTAACCCACTGAAGCCTCAGCCTGGAGAGGCAATGAGTTTTGCATTTAGGGCAGGAATACTTTTAGTAATTGCTCTCCTTTGCATCAACAGACTGGTGCTTTCTAAAGGGTCTGGGTCCCATACAAAGCCTTTTTGGCAGAGTTAAAGAGGCAGATATGCTATCTGGAAAAATCTGCAGGCTCTGAGGCTGAAAACAGTTCCCATACTGTCCCTCCTCGGCTTGGCTAAAGCTGCAAAGTAAATGGCCATTTGGACCATCTTTTTCTCTTTTCCCTCTCTCTTCCCAACATGTGTTTTTATACACAACCACAGTGGACACAAACATAAATAAATAAATAAAAGAGAAAAACAAAAATGGAGATTTTGGCCAAAGTGAAAAAAACAACACAATATTTTGAAATAAATTTTACTGCAACAACAAACTTGCAGAAGAAACTTTAACCATTGGTTGCAGGCTTAATTGGGCTACGTCCAATAAATCTCAACATTTTCATTTTTAATTCCCAATTTGTAATAAAAAATGTGCATATTTAGTCTCTGATCTCATGTTGCTGAGACTCACATTTACAGTTTTGGCAGGAGCTCAAGTATAAGCACGCATGTGAACACGCACGTGTACTCACAACACAAATCACAACATTTGAAAGCCAACAGGGACTGTTTAAGTAAAAAGATTTATGAGTCAATTTTCAACGTTGCATTTTTTTATACAGAAACAAAACAGATGTAAGGCTATCATAATGGCAAAGGTTTTATTGTCAATAAGGCCCTGCAGGCTGAAAACCCTTCAGCCTTAGCCTGGACAACTGCCACCTAAAATGAAGAGCAGCAGCGAAGTTTGGCAGGACATTTCTCATGACTACAGTAGGTATGTTCATCAGAACCATGCAGCAACAAGCCGAGGCCCTCAGAGCTGGGGCTGATATGTTTAAGTTTGATTTAAGATTATTCTGTTTGTTCCCAGTGTTATTTTTCTGTATGGCACATACACTTACTTGAACCAAAATGTCTGTGTGTTTCTTCCACATTATGCTTAATGTTTCTGATTTCCATGCAGTTTCGAGCCGTGCAGAGACACGGAGCTAATGCTGAGTGACTTAAAACAGGAGGCGCACACAGGAAGGAATTTCTGATTGATTGAAATAATGAACAGTTCAGTTTGTCAACGTTAAAGCCAAAAGGTCAGAGGGCAATGCTTCCCCAAGAACAGACAGGAGTTGTCTTATCTGCTAAAAATCAGCCAGCTGTGGCTCTGTTGCGTGTGCTAGTTTGCTCTCTTTGAAGCCTGGCGCTCCCGTAGGTATAGCATGGCGTGACTTGAGCCTAGCAGGGAGAGGAGACCCATGAGGGGAGATGTTCTGGTTGTGGTTATCGGTGCACTATGCTGGCATCCCGGCTGCACAGCATGTTGGGGAGATAACAGGCCTTCAGGGGGGGAGAGCGGGTGGAAAAAAAGTCAGACCATCCACCTTTTAATACAATGTGACCAGTCCTCCACCCATGTTGCGGACAATTGAAGTCTGAGCCAGTAATGCACATCTGTGCCTTATTTTATTGCTGTTCAATTTTGCTTTGGTATGTGCAGAGGGCAACAAACAAAGCACAGTTCCACCTTGTTCCCATATCCCAGACTGAAACCTCCCTGCCCCCCTCTACCTTCCTCTCTCCCCCCTCGTGCGGAGACCTATTCGGACACACATAAGCATGCATTACAGGGAATGCAAAGGTACAGATCTTATATTGAAGTTGCATTCCTGTGTAGCCCCCACAGGGTAGATGACAGGGTTTTACTTAAAAGAAAAAAGGCATGCAGGGGGAGACTTCAAGTCTGAAGAGGATATTAGAAAAATACATTGAAAAAAGTCCCCTCTGGCAATTTTTTTTTCACTTTCAGGAACAATTTTGTACCTTTCCTTCAGAGGGAAAAGTGTATTCAGTTAAGAAGGGGTGGGAGGAAGGGAGGGATGCTGTTTTTTTGTGTAAGTCTGAAGTGCAAAGGACGTAATGAAAACCAACTGGCAGGCCGTCACTATCTATCTATCCTGGTGCAGGAGTGCATTGACATGGAGAGGAAAAACAGACCCTCTCCTAATCCAGCCAGGCCTGCAATTTTCTTTTTTTACCCCTCCTCCCCATTCTCTGTCTCTATATTTCTTTTTTGAGATAGAAAACAGTTCTTACTCAAGATGATGTTTTTTCAAATAACAACGTTCTCCTTTTTATCAGTATTACTCAAGTCCTCATAAAAGATATAATTTCATTTTACATGTTGAGTCTTGATTTTGATCTTTTATTTTGCTTGAAATGATCAAATCCTGGTTGTGTAAACGAGAGGAACACATTAGATCCCTTTTCATAAAATACAAATATACTAGATGGAATTTGTAGTCCTGAATCTCTGAGTGTTTGTCATGCAGGGACTCAGACTGAGCCCTCAGGTATGTGTCGTCCCACCTGTTTGCACATGAAAGCAGTCATTGGATTGGCTCTGAAGGTCATCCTGCAGTGGAGGGCTCAGTCTGCAGGGTGACACTCTGAACAGAGCTCTTTCACACCCACACTGCTTCCTAATCCACACCACATCGCCCAAAACACCAAGCTCAATATTAGCCTTCCTGCAGCTGGCCCACTCCAGGTAACGAATATGAGCACATTTGTTTGAATGCATGTGCAATGGTTCTGTCCATGGACATTTTCCCTCTAATGCACATTTGACATTTACATACAAACATATCATGATTGCAAAGTCATTTATTTTTATTAGAGTACCAATGAATTATTACTCTCAATATTTACTGTTTATGTCTCTGATTGTTTTGTCTTCAGAAGAAAAAAAAGGTGAGAAAATGTTTATCACAGGCACAGGCACACATAGCTTCAAATAGCTTTTTTGATGGACCAACAGTTCAAAACACATATAATTTGAATTTACAATGAAATACAAAAAAGAAAAACATCCAAATTTACGAAACTGGAAAAAGCACATATTTGTCATTTTTTACTGACAGAATATTTATACATCTGTTATTTAAACTATTACTCATTTAATCTCATTCAGCTTGTCAGTGAATGAACTCTTGATTTTTGCAATACTTGGGACAATATTTTTGGGGAATATATTGAAATAGTCAAAAGAAAAAGTTTCAAAAATTCAAGTTAATTGAGAGCATTAGTGTAGCTACTGCTCAAGCTCAGTTTTCCTTCAGGCTGCATCAGAGCTTTGAACTGTTCTACTCGAGACATTTTACAGCAGACACTTTCTCTGGTATGAATATGAACATAAGAGGATTTATTTGTCTGGCTGATGAAAAGAGACACTGGCTTTTCAATCAAAATCTACCAAACAAAGTGAATCTTCTGTTTTAATCACTGTGGTTCACTGCAACTCTTATAAGCATAAAAAAACTTAATGAGCTCCATTAAATCACACATGGGTTTAAAATGAGTTTGAACAAAGTTGAAACTGATGAAACTGTGAGTATGAATCCATCAGACAAGGTGTTTTCATGCAGTCAGAGGAAGCACTGTGGGGCCTATTGTCGCTGTGAAACATTTATGACCGCTGCTCTGCAGTTAAACGTTTGTTAACACTCCATCTACCCTTTTCCTAATCATCAGTCATTAGTAGAGTCCAACAGGCTCCTCTCATTAAGCAGCCCAGGCTGACAGGTAGAGAGAGCCTTTCATTCACTCCACATGTATTATTGCCTGCTTTAATGAGCACTTCGGACCATCACCTCCACTCTGTGATTTATAGCATTTTTAGCAGAGATCAGAAGCCCTGGCCTGTGGCGCGCCTGTGAAGCCGGCAGCCTTTCCTTACACCCTGGCCGGCCTGTGCACTGGGGAGACACAGCTGGGCCCAACATGGCAAGAGGTGTGAAGTCCCTGGGCTTAATGAGCTGATGGGAGAGGCGGATTACAGAGGGGGTCAGAGGTGATGGGACCTAGGCCTCAGAGCCTGGTCTTAATATCCATGATCCAGATTAAAACAGAAGAGATTAACTCTATCAATCCCAGAGAATTCTTCAAATCCAGGATGTTCACTCTAAGACAATATGATCAGCAACCTGTGTGCATCAGCCTCCACAAAGCCTGTGTGGATATCATACTCAGAAGTGGAATGAGAATGATCAGTGAATGAAATGGATGTGCATCAGAGGAGATTGATGTTGCTGGGACTCAATCATTGTCCTCTCATCTTTATGTCCAAAAATCACAAACATTTTCCAAAGAGCAGAATCATTTCTCTAAACCAATATGCAGCATTATCAATGTCCTCTGCAGACAAACGATTGCACTCTGGGTCCAAAAGACTGTTTATCTCATTATCTCCTAAATTTTCCTGACTTGACAGCTCTCTGATTACAAACAGACCGTACAGGAGCAAGCAAGTCTTTCATAAGAGTAAATATATGAGTGCAGCCACACTATAATCAGTGAGTAGAGTCACTGCAGTTTTGTGGCTATTAATGTTTACATCATGAAGCACAAGCTGTTTAAAGATGTTAAATATATATACACATGCTCGATTTAGTTTTTCAAGAAAATCTTTTTTGAATGAACTGGAGTTGCAAAGAATTGAAAGCTGCTTTGCAATTACATCAGAAATGTTCTTTTTAATATGTCATGAAAATAATCTTAAAGTGAGCTGAGGAGCAGGAGGCAGGTGGTCAAACCACTGATGTCACATGAAGCTTGTTTTTACTGTCACAATGGGGAAAATGAGTCTTTGAGAGGTCAGGGTCATGTTAGCAACGCTCTTCTGCAGCTCTGACCCTATGCGTAGATCTACCCATGAGCACCTGGGGTGAGATCAGTCATTATCAAAGCAGACATGTTAAGACTCAGGAGGTATATAGCCTATTGTCTTCTCTGTCATGTTCTTTAAATGTCAACAAATCTGCACACACTTTCACTCAGTTTTATTATGTGATTAGCTTCTTCTACACAGTTTGTTCATAGCCAAAATAATGGGCCTTTATTGAGCCTTGTCGCTCTGTATAAAAGTTCTGAAGGCTGAAATGGGGGGGTGTTGTTGTTTCTTGCCTGAGTCAGCAAGGGAGGCAGTAACAACGCAGAACTGACGTCTGTGTAAAATATGAGGCAGCATGCCGGAGCAGGGGTGTAATGTTTTGACATTGTCTTAAGTTTGCATCCAATTAGTATGATATCAAAATCAGCTAGCAGAAGTTAGCAGTTAACTCAATAAAAAAAAAAAAGTGTTGGAACCAAAATGTTAGTGAATTTGGGAGACGGTGAAGTCAAGGAGATCCTTATTCTGAATGGAGCAGGAGAGTAATCACCACATATCAGAGTCAGTAAATAGTTTTTACTCCCACGGTATGCCACTGTTATTGTTTTGAAAGTGCCGTACATGTCACACTAGGCATCAACACTGTTGTGCTACATGTCATATCAATCATGCCTCTCAACAGTGCAGATATTCAATCTAAAATCACATATTGGGGATGAGATTTTGCTGACACTGTTTGAATCAGTGTCAAAAGCCCCCAAAAAACATCAAGTGTAGCGTACTAGTCAGTTTGCACAGTCTGTGGCAAAGGAAACCATATTCAGCCCTTTGTTTAGGTTACAAACCTGCAATTTCTCCTGTATGGACACACAAGATTTCCTCTCTTCATTTTTCTGCTCTCCATTTCAGTTTGAGTACACAATTTTGCAGTGACCTCAGTCCATCAGCACTCAGAGGTAGAACAAGGGAGGAAGTCCAGCAAACTCATGCTGAGCTGGGACATTAACTGTGGGAGCACACAGGCCATGAAATATATGCCTCTTTAGAGTGAGCTTTTTATTTCCCTTTAACAGGGCTGTAAACTGCCTTTCAGTGCTCTGATCAGGAGACCACAGGCACAGTGACACCAGCTTCATCTGTCCTCACACACCGACTCTCACCTTCCAGTGTCTGCCTGCACCGCTGGATGAAATGGGATACAGGAAGTAGAAATGAATTCAACTTTGGGGTCGAGGGTTCTTTTGTCCAGCAAGCCTAATTTAAAACAGGAGCTTTTTTCAGACAGCTCTATCTGACTCCAACTTGCGCTGTCTTTCCCTGCTGTCCCCTGGGAGCTGCGATTTATGCAGCAGAGAGGGGAGCGCAGGCTGCAGGATGGAGCAGATTGTTCACGGATCTTGCTCGTTTCTCATGAGGGGGAGAAAAAAGGAGGAGAGGGGAAGAGCTGGGTGAGACAGCATGACCCACAGATGGAAAAAAACAGAGATCATTATGAAGACATCAGCGTCTTCACTTCACATCTGCCCAAGATTTCCCAACAGCTCAACCGGTTCAGGGTTTGACTGAACCCAACAAATCTTTCGTGAAAATGATGAGATAGCAGCCATCATCACGTGTGTGGAAAGACAAAACATGCATCCACATGGACACATATATTGAAAAAAAAAACACTCAGACATGGGAAAAGTGTGACAGACATGTACAGTATATCAGCACACTGGCACACACACACACACACAAACATGCACACACTTTCTCTGTTTGCTCTCGGTCCATTTCCCTGTGGCTCCACAGTGATTATCTCCTGATATTCTGCTGTGATTGTGCCTGGCCCCTGGTGGGGGCTGACAGACTCCACATCTGAAAAAGCGGAAGAAAGATAGATGGTATCTTCCTGGATGGTGTGTTTGACCAGTGCAATGCACAAACAAAAGTGATACTCCCAAGATGAGGGTGCTGTCTGTGTCGGGCGAGACAGGCAAAGGAAAAAGATGAGGGCAGTGGACGCTCTATCACACCCTGATATCCTGTCCTGACATTCTGTTTAATCTCAGCAGCTCAAATTCCTAAAAAAAACATGGGCATGATGGCATGGTGAAATATCCTCAAGAGGATCGTACTGTAACACTTGCATTCTCTGCTGATACCATTGCACTCCGTTGATTATTTTAGCACCTGGGAATCCAAATACCTTCCAGAGAACATAATGAGATAAGTTTAAACATCCAAACATTTTGGGTATGTGCTCTCCTTGAAGGTGTCAAATGTGCCCTGCAAAAGCAGCACTCAGGAATGCATGCTGACAGCTTCATGGCCTTGTCTAAAACAGAGCCGCCATGATGGATGGTGTCCTTCTCGTCAATGCCAGCTGGTGGATGTTTGTGTATTTGCACAGTGACATCTATATCTGTATTTGTGTGTGTGTGTGTGTGTGTGTGTGTGTGTGTGTGACAACACCAGAGCTTCCTTTTTTATAAACTCTTGTGTGGATGACTGAACGAATACTTTACACACCTATTCTTATCGCTTTCAAGACTTTTTATTTCTATTCTTATAACAAGTTTCAGTTTTATATTAAGGTGATTCTTTTTAAAGTTTATCTGAATAAAATATTCAAAGTTCATATGTATATTAAAGGGATTAGCCTATTGGTTGTTCTCCTTGTCTGTGTTGGTCATAAAGAAATCACTTCCTATTTCAGTGGAGGCTTCACCAGGGTGAAGGTGATGCCTTCCAGACTTGGATTTTCTTCTTTGTGCTTCAGTGGACCGTGTTTGCTTGCTAATAGTGACACACAGGTGGAGTTCTGTTCCAAAAGACCTGCAACTTTAAAAGATTGTCTGCAGGGGCCAATTACCTGATAGGCCAATCTACCGTGTAGAGCTGAACAAACTGACCATTATTTAATGCAAATACTTGATTTGCTTTTACATTCTTGCTGAACTCTAATGCCTCCACACCTCCACACACCTGGGGTAATCAGCATGTTGCATTGATTTTGTCTGAAACAGCCCAAACTCAGAGTGTTGAGGCTAAAAAATATCTGCATGTGCATGCTGTGGTTTAAAAAATGTGAATCTGTCCTTCAAGTTTGATTTATTGCATGTAAAGTCACTGAGCTTGGCTTCACTTCTCTAAAATGTGCTATATTTAAAGATTAGAAGAACTGTAAAGAGCTCTGAGTCAGCAATTTACCCTTGAGGGTAAAAATTAAAAAAAACACAACAAACAAAATAATTAACCAAAAAAAAAAAATTAACTGTGTCAACATCCAAATTTATATTCTTCTATTCTCCACTTTTATATTGCTCTTACATTCCAAATGATACACCTCTTAGATCATAATAGTGCCTTGTATTGTTGCATTGTAATAGCAAAAAGAGGAGCAAAACCTGCCCCACAAAAAAAAAAAAAAAAAATGCAGTGAGCTAATTGGAAAGTTAGAAGAGGAGTCTCTGGGCAGTGAAAAAACATACTGAAAGTGGAATTCAGGCTCAGTTTGTGTGTGTGGCGGTTATATGACCAGACGGTGTGCGAGTGAAAGAGAGTGTGGTGACCTGTAACAGCTCCATGACTCCAGTCTGGGGCTTTAAAATCCACACGCCGCGGTCCTGGATTGAACCCACAGCAGACCTCACTTCAGTATAGACAAGGCAGCCCCAATGGGAAACTGATTGTTTATTTAACTACTGTTTTATGGAATACCTAGTGACAGGAAGTCCTTAAAACAGCAGCAGTTACTATTTATATAGTCCCTTTTTGGAGTAAACACACTCCTTCGCCCCTCCTCCCTCCAGCAGACACCCTGCCGTTGAGGAATGCACCCATTCACAAGCTGGTGGCCATCTTGGAAGCTTGCCTCTCACTTCCTGTTTCCATGGCTACACTCCAGTGCTACGGGAGATGATAAGCACTAGCAGTCTCAGGTCCTAATCCTCTTCATCTAGCTCATTTTCTACATCACTTCATGCCATTCAGAACGAGCTGCAAAAGCCAGTTAGCTGCAACAAGCGTCACATTTAACGCACATAATCCCCAGATTCACAGACAGAAGCAAACGCACACAAAAGGAAATAAATGTGGATACATTTGTTTTATTTAATAGCTGGAAAGCAATTATTGCAAAGCTGCACTGATTCGAATGCATTCCACCAACACCAGCGACCAGAGAGTTCAGGTTCTGTATGATTCTATCTGGTGAGGCCTACACATGTTGGTGTGCAGCTATACTGGCAGCTGTATTCTGATCTGCTCCTCCAGCGCTGCATCATAAATCACAAGGTCACCATGAGCCTGTGGGACCAGAGGAAACATCAGTGTTAAACAGGAATGATATTTCACTTCAGCCTCTTCCTGCTCCAACTCCCCAGACACCCAGCACAACCAGCTCCTGAATGCTTTATCATGACAGCTTCACGTCAGTGCTGATTCGGTTGTTGGGGATGAGACCGGAACAACACGTCCGTACGATTTGGGAATCCATTACACAGAAAATCGGAGCTGGGTGGAAGTGATATAGTGCCAGATTGCGGAGTAGCAGTGAAGGTTTCATGGCTTCACATCATGAGAACTGTCCAAAGGACTGGACTTTTAATAGATTTCGTTACACTACTCAAAAAAAATCATGTAGTTTTAAAGAGAAGATACAGTTACACCTCTAACAACATAAAAAAACAGGTGTTAAACATCTTTTTACATTGTGATACAGAAAATTTTTTTTTCACGAGATGTGTTGAATTATTTCACATCTAATTCTCAAATAATGATTGCATTAACTGTTATTTAATTATACTTTTTGTAGAAAATGTATCAGTCATATCACTAATCTTTAAGTAGAAATGGGTGATGAATATGTTTCTTTTAATCTCTTTAATATTAAAACCTTGGATCCACTTAGCTGAAACTTGTTTCTCGTAACCTGGATCAAATAAGTGCTGATCATCAAATCAGAACTGCTATTTTAATTTCTTTCTATATCAACCTCCTGTACATTAATTCCTCCTTTTTTAAACTGTTTTGTTACCTTTATTTATGTGTGTGACAAAATGAATCTAAAAGTTAAAAATGACATGAGTTTTTGTTTTGATGCGATCACTAAGAACTACAAAATCTTTGTGTTAACTCCATAAAGTTTGACTTTATATCTCTTCTTGGTTTGTCCTTTATGTGAATTAATTGTTGTTAAGCTTTGGAGAACTTAAGCAAAACAGTGACAATCTGAAAACGAGAATTTAGACAGTTTTATGCCCTTCTCAAGGAGGCCCAAAAGCAGACAGAAAGCATTAAAGATGGCCAGAGGATGTACAGGGTCACTGCGGTGTCAGCAAGGACACTCGGGATTGTTCTACATGGTAAAGCCCTGCGAGATGTGTGAATAAGTGAGATGTTACAGACTGATGAAATTCCCAGAGAGCCTTGGATGGATAATGTGATTCCACCACAGTGATGCAGAAACCAGATGGAGAGGGGTGCCGTCAAATTTCTCTTCTTTTACACATCCATGAACACACACACCACCCGTAGAAAGACACACACACTCTCTGCATACACCTGTCTCAGTCATGAGATATACAGCCCTCCAAGGGGAAATCCATTTAGTCTATGCTGTAAAAATACTGTGATTTTTCTCACCCTTTTATATATATTTCCTCACCTGCTCAAAGTTTTCTTTGTGTTATAAAAACTATAAGAATAAATTTCCCTTTCTTGACTCCTTAAAATCATTACACAATATATACAGTTGTCCTACTTTATGCCTAAGTGTTCTAAAAATTATTGGCAGCAAGTTTTATCCTTGACCTTTTACCTTCTTTTACCATCAATGTCTGATTTCAGGTAAAAAACATAAAACTAGTGTCAAATCTGATGCCTAACAATGAAGGTTTGGCATGTTGTCCTGCTGACTGACTCAACAACCCCAAGAGGCTCAAACAGAGGGATGGTACTCCTGTTATCTGAAAGTGCCTTTTAATAGCACTGGGAGTCAGGCGTCCCTCGGGCCCCTGCTGACAGAGTCAACACAACCCTGGGCTGCTTTGCAGGTCATAAACACTCTGTTGACAGTGGTCAGAGGCTTATTATTCCTCAGCAAGCTGGAAGTATCAACTCCAAACAATCCCAGCCTTTGGATTTAGAACACAAAGCCCTTGTTAGTAGGTCTCCTGCCATTTCCCCTCCTTTAAGCGCAATCAGGACGCCACACATGTAAAGTATTTTAATGTATAAACCCCCCGATGTTTTGCAGCCTCTGTGTGATCATCAATAAGTAATCTTGTATTGGCTGAATGTGTTATAATCAATTGGTTTTTGATAAGGGCTGATAGGAGTTAGAAAACAAGCTTCATATCAGTTAAAAGTGGGCCAGAGGTCACTGCTGCTTTGTGCGCTTAGTGTTTTTGCTGCTTCTGCGCTCAGCCAGCAGCTCGCTGAAGCTGCTGTGGCTCAACAGTGTGGAGCTGGCAGCTCCGCACAGATAAGTGAGTGTAGACCCCAGGGGGCCAGAGACAGCCGAACCCTCAGTGGATGAGAAGTGTCTGTGCTGTCAGCTTTGGTTCCCATCGTGGCCTCTCCTCCTCAGTCGCCCCTCCCGCCCCACCGAGCACCCCCCCGGCCCTTTGTGTATGGACCCTGCTCCCTGTGGACTCGCCGCTCTCTGGCCTTTCACATGCGACTGTGTCCAATCACCCTGCTCACCCCCCTCTGAACCCAGAGCCTCCGTCTCCATCTCCAACCAGCTCCTGACCCTGAGAGAGAGAGATAGAGAGAGAGAGAGAGAGAGAGAGAGGATTATCATTGAGTTGAAGAAAATGAATTACTTGTATTAAAAAGTTTGCCATTTTGTCCACTGAGACATACATCATAAAGATTAGAACAGTTGTAACAGATTACTGTTATCCATGATTAATAAGTACTTTATTAACACTTTACAAATAAATCTTACAACAACTTCTGGGTTTCCAGGTTGTGAAATCTGATCAATATCTTCATCCACTATCGGACCTGCAGTTACACATTTTGATGAATCATTAATAGAGTTTTACCATCACAATAATCCACCAAGTCTGCCGTGTAATAGTTTGTCCATAGCTTTAAGACAAAGCAATGGTAAATAACAACAATGCTAATGCTAATAATGTAAAAAGTTTTATTCCACATCTTAATTGTTTTATATTGGTCAAAACAGACTAATGTCCGGAGGAAGAGGTTGAACTGTGCATTGTAGGAGTATTTCTGTGTGAGGTTTAGATAAAAAAAGATTCTTTACAACCTGGAAATCCAAATGTGAATCTACTGATTGCTAATTTCTGATCCACAAGCAGTATTTACAGATCATTTATAAGTAACATCTATCAAACCCTCTTTTACAACTTATGAAGATTTTAGAATGCATGACATCAGAAAGTGGTGCTGATGAGTGACTCGACAGTAAAAAAAATAAAGTGGAGAGAAAATCCTTTTTCACTGTGACAGAAAACTGGCACTTATGAACAGAAAAAAGAAAAGAGAAAAGGCAGCAGGTCTGTCCAACTGCTGCGAGGGAAAACAGGGTTGAGGCATCCGTCCGTCATCAGTCCCGTCTCCACCACCTCCTCCATGTTGTTTTCCCTCTCCTTCTCCTCTGTCAGAGGTTTGCTGGTTTGTTGGCTTTGGCCCTGACCGCCTTAAGGCCCGCACTGGGTCGACCCAGCCTCGGGAGGATTGGATCACACCTTCCTTAGGAGTCAGCTGTCAGATGGTGAGCTGCACCTGCTGTCTGAAGCAGGGTGGGCCCGCCGCCGCCACCGCCCAGCCAACACTGGAGCACATAATTACTGCCTCAAAGATTATTATGCTGTTTACTCATGCCCATACGCACAACAGATGACTGTTTTACACTCGCAGCTCCCTCCACCCCGCCTCTCTGTGAAGGCGTTTCACCTAGTGAGGAAATAGCTGTAGCCAACCAACATTCAGCCCATCCAACCAACAGGTCTGATGCCAGAAATGACCCATAGCTATTAGCTGTTCAAACATCCCCCTCCCACATAACTTGAATTGAATTCAATGGGCCCAGTGAGAGCTAGTATAATCTACAAGGCACAGTGTATTTCACTGAAAAAAGAGAACTGCCTTTATGGTTTTGGTTATGGTGATGGGATTGAGGCTGTTTGTGCAGCAAATGAAACTGTCTGCTCTGAAAAGAGGGGAAGATTTTCCCACTGTTAATGACCCTCTAAGAAACATAAAGTTGTGTTTACACTTGACTGTAAACACAACTTTATGTTTGGTCTGGTTAATGAAAAATCTTTCATTCAGTAAACAGACTGTGCAGTGAGAGCAAATGCATGCCGTGGATGTTAAAGTCAACTAAAAATTATTTAAATGTATTTTTTTCACCATTTTCAGTCTGAAAAAAGTTTTCTTGACAAAATTTATTTGTGCTAATGTCAGTTATGACCACTAGAGAAGTGTCTCCGGATGTTTTATTGTTGTGTTTAAACAAGTGGGTGTTTTTCTTATAATGATCACCTGCCTGCAGGAGACAACAGTTTATTATAGATCAAAAACAAAACCTTCTTATTTTATGCCATTTCTTCTTATCAGGGTTGCTAAAACATAAATTATAACTTTTGAAATATTTCTGTAAGGCATTAAACAAATTTCGAAAAACGATTTCCTAATATTTGTCCCTCTTTGTTAAACAAGTGTGCACTTTAATGGCAACCCTTGAGACAATTTAATTTGTAGTTCTATCTATCTATCTATCTATCTATCTATCTATCTATCTATCTATCTATCTATTTGAGAGGCTTCATTGTGGTGTACATGCCTTTACATTTCCATTCTGCCATCGTGGAGTCTTACAGGTGAATGTGTGCAGAGAAGGAAGGAGGAAGTTTTTTTGTTCTCTCTTAGATTGTAAAACTTGTTAATGCACAGTCTATATGGGCAACACCCCCTCCTCTCTCTCTCCCTCCCTCCCCTCTCCAGGAGCCGTATTGAGCTGTGGGGCTGGGACATTCCTGGGTTTGACGACCATCTTCGCCGCTGCCATGATTTGCTGAGCAATTCGACACTGGCTTCAAAGATGCGTGTGTGGACGAGGCAGCGGTAGAGAGACGGAGACCGAGAGCGGAGGAGAAGTAACAATAACGGGCTGAACAGGCACAGAGAGAGAGGGGGAGAGAGAGAGAGAGAGAGAGGGAGTGTGAGCGCACCGGGACGTATCGCTTTTATTAAAACACGCGGACTCCAAACTTTCAAAGAGAAAACTCTCCTTTACCTCAGCTCGAGTTTGTAAACCAGGGGGAGTTGTCGCACCTTGGCCGCGAAGCCCGAGCAGCTCTCCGGCTCTGAAAACTCTTTCCTCCTCCACCTCCGGTTGTTTTCATGTTCCTCCAGTCTCGCACTTTGAGCCCGTGTCTAATGGAGGGCCCCGTACGGATTTGCCTCCAGAAGAATGCGTTTTGGTGCTAATTCACCCGACGGCTCGCAGCTTTTGCCCTCCTGCACGAGAGGTAAGCAGGGACGGAGGGACGGAGGGAGGGTGGCAGGGAGCGGAGTCCCGGGCCGGCTGGCAGCCCGGCTGGCTGCCCGGCTGGCCGGGGACCGGGTTAGAGGGAGGCTTCGGTGTGCGCACCAGGCCAGCTGGGCTTTTCTGGAAAAAACA
Source organism: Acanthurus leucopareius (assembly GCA_029814765.1). Taxonomy (NCBI): domain Eukaryota; kingdom Metazoa; phylum Chordata; class Actinopteri; order Acanthuriformes; family Acanthuridae; genus Acanthurus; species Acanthurus leucopareius. Next base: position 4,605,332 of record JAQMCX010000055.1, on the reverse strand, counting down.
AAGAAATAAGTGTCGACTAAAGGAAGCCAAGAGCTCTACGGTCCCTGTTTAATCTGTTCTCCAAACATTACCGTGACTTCTTAACTTTGTGTTGTGGTGAAAGTGGAGTCCAGCGGCACGGAGCGGCAGTACATGCGCCGTCTGTGTGGCAGTCTGCTGGACGGAGGCTCAGTTTTATGTGTATGAATTGACTGTACACATTGTAGATTATACTGTATGTACAGTTTCATTTATATAACATAGCCTCACTCTAAAAAAGTACTTTGCTTGTCCCTTGTCGTCCTTTTTACCTCAACACGATGGCAACACGTTGATTACTTACAATTAGATTTTCAAGATTACTTTGTGTGAAGTGTTAGAATATGATCCTGTACAATAATTAAGACTTTGTCACTTCAGGTTAACCTTAGATACACTTAGGTTATAGTTAAACAGAATATGCAGACAGAAAAAGAAAATTCTCATATGTGCTGTGAGGTGAATTTTTGTGTAAATCCATGCTCTTTATTTTGCTAAAACATTACCAAAAGAATGCAGATCAGCCTTATTTTCCAGCAGCTGTCTTTATTCATATAGACACAACTCAGCTCAGTTGTCTCTGAGGTGAATGAAACACAAAAAAAGGCATAAACATTTGTTTGGTAAACAGCACTGGCAGCTCTAGGACGCAGCCACACTTCACATCCCAGTTGAAAACAGATGGCCTGCAGGCTGCATTTCTGCTTTAAAAAGATGAAAGAAGACTTTTAGAGATGGGAAATATTTCCCTCCGGTGACACATTTGTGTCTCAGTCATAAAAGGTGAAAATGGACTGGAGATATGTGAAACATTACTTTGTTCTGAAGCTATACTTTTATTATGGATCCAGTGGAGGAGCCAACTTTCTGCCACATTTACCACGGTGCAGAAACATGCTGGCTTAGACTAATATTTGAAGTTGTGTTTTCTCTCTCTCTCTCTCTCTCTCTCTCTCTCTCTCTCTCTCTCTTTCTCCTTAGACAGAGAGCCTTTATTGTTTTAGAAAAATCCCCTGAGGGTGTCATAAACGTTGGTTTGGTGTATCCAAATTTGCATTGCTCTAAAATTTGGCAAGTGTATAAATTACAGTGCAGAGCATGCACAAGCAACTGTACCTGCCTGCTTGAATGAAGGTGTGATTGTTTACTAAATGGAAATGATGTCTTTATTTATTTTGTATTTGTACTAAAAAAGAATCTCTGCTGTTAAGACAGATGCTACAGATATGTGAATATAGTCTAATCAAGATCTTCAGACTGCTTTGCTTTATTCTTTTTGGCTCAGTTTTGCATGAATCCTCAGCATCTCACTCCCCTTTCAAATTATAAGAGGAGAGAAAAAAACAAAAAACATTTTCATTTAGTCTAAAACAGCATTCACTAACAGCTCTGGATTGATAGTGCATGTGTGTTTGAGCTTTATGTACTCAGGTCTCCCTGTGTTATGGTTTGCACTGAAGTGTTGTTTTTAAAAGACATACGAGTCAAGTTAGTTTTTGTAGTTTTATAATCTATTACTGAAAAAAAAAATTAATACATCATACCATATGTAGATAAAAGTATAGCAAGCATGATGCAAAAGGTAGTAAATATACTATTATTAATAATCCAAGATGAGACCTTTGCTTTAGTCTTAAAGCATAAATAAAAGGATGACAGAGTAAAAGTGACAGAAATAATATGGCTGCTGAAACAAGGTTCTCACTTTTACCCCTCAAGTAATTTCCTCTGCCGCTGTTAACCCCTATCATCAGGGCTTCACAGGGACTTTTGTTACATAGGGGTAACTCTCAGAAAACTGAACACTTAAAAGTTATCGAGAACAAAGTCTTGAATCCCTCTCGAATGCATGACATCCAGTCAGTGGGACACACATGGCTGCTCTCAGATAAAACACTTTCAAGTTCAAACAGTTGCTCATGCATTGTTGCGTCGGTGGGGGACAAGAAGACACTTCCGATGCCTTTCAAATCCTTTCAGTGCTCCCCAATATTGGGTGAGCTTTTGACAGGGGCAGAGAGAGATTTGCTCTTTGTGTTCAGACTCGGACACTGACGGCGTTCACTCTGAAGCAGAAATCCTGCGTCAGGTTTTCATCCTCATTCTGATCCAGAATTTCTTTTTTTCCAGTTAGGTGTCATATTTTTCCTGTAGCCTTTTTTCTTCAACCTGCCTTATTTTGACTTACCTCACTCCCTGATTTCCCACATTTTCTTGGATACCATTCTTCCTTTGTCTAACTATGCCTGCATTGTATTCTGGTCAGTCTGCGGAGAAACTGGTTGTCCATGGTTACTGGAAATACCTCAGCATAATGATATAAGGCAATTTTAGTAAAAATAGAAAATTAAAACATCAGTCTTTTGAATTACAAAATAGACTCAGAAATGCTAGCTACACTGCCAGTAGCTGGTGGGTTTCAAGTGGAACATAAGGAGCCGCAGAGTAGTCTTAGTATAACTGACCATGTTTTTATTGTGTGGGATTTTCCCTGCAGTAACTACGTATTGGGAATGGGATTGAATCAGACGAAGGAGCCTCAGAATCATTCATTTTTGTTTTTACGGTGTGTTTTTGTGACTTGTAGGGGAATTAATAAACCATTAGTGGGCCAGCTCTTATCAGACAGACCCGAACAAAGCACAGCTAAGCCATTAAGCAAGTTCGAATAATGTTTGAGCCATTAGGGTGCTCGCTAATGATAAACACATGTAGCTGTAGGAGAAGTATGTTAAGTGGGCAATTTGAATGTAAGCATGTGTAATGATACCAGCCCCTGCTCTCATAATGGCTCTCTTGATTTTTCTGATCTATTATAATCACACAACCACATGCACTTCGACAAGGACAAATGATTGTTGAATAGAAGCAAATGAGGTAACACTTGGGTTTCCATAGTAACAATGAGGTTTCATTAAAGGTAGAACCAGGAAGTGAGTTTGTCAATGAGTTCAAATCTTTGAGTTTGGGTGTTAAAATGAGGAAACTTTTGTTGCTTCTGATGTAAATAGTCAATCAGTTAATTGAAAGACAGCCAATCAAAAGCTACATTTAAGAATCAATTAACCCTTCAGGTGAGAAATGACTGCACTTTCTGGTTTAAGCTTCAAAAATGTGAGAGCTCTTTAGTTTTAATGTTGTCATAAATTTAATATATTTCGTTTTCAGACTACAGATGGTCAAACAAACATGGAGTTTGGTGACTCTGTGCTACTGCAGTTTGCATTTCTCAATATTTTCACAGTTTATAAAATGATCAAATATTAAAAACTCAAGGAAATAGTGGACTGATTAAAATAGTTGTAAGCTGTGGCCCTGCTTCAACTTTCAAAGCATTTCAGTAATGGATAAATGGATGAATGTCTCACAGAGGTGTAGTTGAAAAGGGTGTGTCTAAGTGGGTATATTTTGGGCACCTCCTACATTCTCTCCTTTTTCTAGGCCATACAGATCTGAGGCTGGTCAGCAAACCTCAGTCCTTAAAACGAATGGAAATCATTTCAAAACCTAAATCATAATGTGGTGTGGTTGTTTCTTCCGTTTCACGCTGTAATATGTTATTTTATTGCTCTGAAGGATAAACCTTTGGCTGAGAAAAATGTAAAAGAGTCATATGACAGGGAAAAAAATCTGAATTTTGAGGAACCACCTTATTTTTCATTACCATCACAATATTTTGACAACTAGACTTAAGTCTTAGTCATTTTCTAAAGCTCTGATGGATAATCCATTTCAGCTTGGAGGCGTAATAAAGAAGAATTTAGTGGACTGTTGTATGGTTGATGTTTGACCCTCCAGGCAACTATTCCCAGACTTAAACCTGGCTTGTTTGAACTTTGACACATAACCCTCCCTTTGCTCTCATTGCTCGGGGATTGAGTCATTCTGCAGCGTTTTTCTCATTTTCTAATGCCGGCCTTTACTCTGCGAGCTTCAGCTCCCATTCGTCAAGGACAGACCAGGAGCTCAGGCCCTCATTAGATGGACAGAGGAGAGTTTTGGGCAGCATGCCAAAGAGACCCCATGTTCAAGGAGCCAGGGGGTGCTGATTGACAACACCCAGCAGCCATGAGCAGGGGGTTGATGGGAAAGATGGGCAGGTCAGAAAAAGAGTTTGAGTTCTTGTGACTGCTGGGTTGGTGAGTGCACCCTGCAGCTGCAGTGCTAACGAAAAAAAAAGACTTTACTTTCCACCCTCCGTTTCCCTCCCTAAATTTATTCTAGGGAAAAGCTGTGAGTGGAATTGGATAAATTAAAGCCGTGTTGAAGTAGCCACGAAGGCAAATGCAGTAGCTGAAGGTGTCACTGGTGTTTATATGAAGCTGTCATTGGTAGCACTTCTTATCTGCTCTGAGCTCAGACTGTCATTATTTTAACTACACAACGCATATGTCTCTCTGGAGACACCCCCCACCCCCCATTTCTGCCATGCCCCCTTGCTCTGACAGATGATCCAAACAGCCCGGCTCAGACTCGCTTTACTATGCAAGCATGTTACTGCAGCAGGTTACAGATAGGCTGCATGCTTCCTCTGGTACAACCGCTCTGAAATGTCAAAGGTGAGCTGACTGCAGCCTGATGTATACACCAGCTTTCAACAGATGGTTGTATTGAGTTTCTAAAAATTCAGAACCTTGAAAGACCTGAAACTGGATAATGACTTTCGAGAGATTTGTGAAATAAAATGAGAAACATCAGGGCGTAATTGTTAAGACAAACAAACAGTTTTTGAAGCAGCAGAAACAGATGTTCCAGCCAGCCACTGAAAATTCAGCGGGACGAAAGCAGCATAGGCTGGAGATAGGCAGGACGAGGAGGTCTGCTTCTTCTCTGAAGATAGTTTGTTTTCTGTTCATGTAATGGAAATACAGGCCTCAACTAAATATATACGTATGCCTGTGTTCTCAATATGATAAGGGAATGTAAACCAGTACCACACACGGTGCTTTGAGGAAAAACACGCTGTCCAGGCAGGTACAGTTAAGGAAAATACCTCATCAGCAGATACTTACGGGCGGTTTGTGTGACAGAAAAGGACAGACTTTGATAGACAGCATGATTTTTACTACAGAAAAAATGATGTACTGTAAACTCTGATCAGATTTCATTTATGTATGACATATTATATGTCATATGTGGATGAAAAGACTTAAAGTCAAGAGCAGACTGGGAAACACTTGGTTGGTCCTGAGCCGTTTGAAGTGCACTGCAGCTTTTTTTTAAAAGCCTTTTTTATTATGTCCTCATAATCATGTGAAGGAGTGCTTTTGGCTTGTGCAGCTGTGATACACTCTATGTGCCTTTTAACATGATGCAGAACGCCGCATGTAAGAGAGAACAAAAAGTTCCCCGCTAGGATTTGACGTGGCATTTTATACAATACTCGCCTCTCGCCAAAAACAACAATTTTTCTCATAATTGTCAAGCACATACACGATGAGACCCATTGTTCCACAGCCTTGTCTTTTGCAGTTTTCTTAATGATTTCTCAGCCCAAGGGCAGATTTCAGAGAGTGAACTTCTGAACCGAACCCTTGCTGACAGCCCTCACAGCAAAGTATTTCAGAACATGCATGGGGGATTTTTTTTTTTTTGCATCCTCAGCGTCTTCCTGTTTGCAAGATTCATTTCTTTTTCCTTTCCTGAAACTGACCCTACTAAATATGCCTGACTTCGTCCGTCGCCTCGGCGCGGGCCCCGGGAGTTAGAGCCTTTTCTTCTTGAAACTGTGAGCAACCGCAGCTTTCTATTTCAAATGTTGAACCAATAAGTCACATCTGACATGGGTTTTCTGCGAACCAGAATGTGCGCGCTGTTGAAAAGCCAGCGCAAGGATCAGCAAGACTATATTAAGGCAAAAGTAGTGGCTGGCACTCCCCTCCGGCTGACAAACAGGCTACTTGTTTGAAGGACTGTTTTTCTCCCAGATCAGAGTGTGAGGCAGTGTGGGTACTGCTGCAGCCTGCCTCCAAGCCTGTGGTTGTGGGTGCCATTTTGGGCCTTCCCTTCTCCAAGATGTAGCCCTTTAGGGAGCGATGGAACCCCTCATTTATCAAAGATATTCAAAGTGAGCTGAGGAATTCAAGTCAGAAGGGTGAAACATATGGTTGGCCCAGTCCTCTGAATTGTTCTGGGAATGTTATGAGATTGGAGCAGATACTCAGCATACTGCGGGATGGATTTTTTTTGCCTTGTGATAGAGGGAGACGCGTCTCTCGTTCGACTGACTTTAATCAAGTAAAATAAATCACTGTCATCTCTCTGTGGTGCTCTTACACAGTAGCAGAGACACACAAACCTACACAAAGAATGCACTGAGTTAGCATGCGCCATGGTTTCTGTATTATTGCTGTGTTTTGCTGTTGTCATGAGGTTGTGCTTCTCTTGGCACCATCAGAGCACTACGTCATCTGCCAAAAGCTCCTCTCACCTCCAGCGCTGCAGCATTGAGCAGCCCGGACCCTGAATATACTGGAGGGGTTTTTACAATTTGACCCCGAGCCAGAAGTGGAAACTCAGATGATCCGTGTGTTGATGTATCACCACCAAGTTTGTTTTGTGATCACTCGATGGCTGCACAACAAGCGTAGAGTGTTACAAGGCGAGACGGATAAACATTTAGACAAACTAAATAAAGCCCTTACACACTCTTTTTGGGACTGTGTATTTATCTTTGGGTCCTCAGACTTGTACGTACAAGGGAACTGGTTAGTTTGTTTGAGTTTTTGTGAGAGATTTGCGGAATTGCTGAAGAAGACTAATTATATTTTAACCCTTTTACATGTGTTTGTTTTTCTTTGACTGGCTCACTGTGGAGTAAAGCCCCCCTCCCATCCCTGTGCTGTATACAGTCATCACTCCGTTACATTTGCAGAGTCAGTTTGTCATCCTGAGAAATAAAACTGTGTGTACTTTCTATCTTAAATCTCCCAAGTGACAAACAAAGAAATCAGCTTGAAATCAACTGGGTTGAGTTTTTTTTCTGGTTGCTTCTGATTAATGATTTTGCAAAACTGAATTTCTTTGCATCTATTTGAGCACCTTGTCATTTTGTTTTTGTTGCACATGTTTGACATAACATTATTTAATGTATGTTTTAGTTTGAAGTACTTTTGGTCGGCAGCCAGAGACCCATCAGGAGGAGACTGAACAGAAACTGTTGTCTGCGTCTTCGCCTCTTGTTGCTGTAGAGATACAGGCAGTGATGGAATCCAGGAGTGTTGAGGAGGGACGAGAGACTGCACAGAGGGGAGAAAGGGGTGGGGACAGCTGGATCAGATCACCGCATGCCCATATTTCACAGCCCACACAACAGCATTTAAAAACACAGATAGTGTGTTGACTCCCCCAGAGAAGGTGGACATTTTCAAGGCATTTGGCTAGCTTGATAAATTTTTTTCTCCCCTGCATCAGCCTGTTTTCCCATCATCTCTCTAATCAAGGCTGATATTGAGGAATGTGAATCTGTGGCCTCCTCTGCCTCAGTGCCACGGCTGCACAATTCCAGCTCCCCTCTCGCCTGGCGTGATGAATCAAACTCTTGGCACATGTTGGAGATCAGTGTTATAACACACCCCGCGGGCCTTCTTGTGCATTCCTCCTTTCCATCAGAATTACCTTTTCGTCTGAGCAGACGTTCCCCTGTGGGCTGAAAGGCCTGTGAAATCAGCCGGAAGGGCCCAGAGAGCTTTGACAATGGGCAAGGGTTGTTAGTTACATGCGCTTTGCAAAAGGTCTCGAGTTGGCCTTGTATGGTGGCGATACCCGGGGATCTGTTTCCAGTGTCCGAGGCCGCTATTGAGTTTCGCCCCTGCGGTTAATCCCGCTGTTCAGGACCTTGGGAAACAACCGTACTCCCCACCCTCCTGTCCCTCCCTCTTACAGATTCCCAGGAAAAACAAGACTTTGCAGAACAATCTCCAATTAAGATGGGTCTTACATACTGTACCATTCAGTCCCCACTCTGTCTCCTCTGTCTCAATCTTTCTGCTTCTTTCCCTTTCTCTCCCTTCTCAGCCCTCTGCTTGTGTCCTCGGCCAACAAGCCTGGGGGTAGAATTAGCGCTGTCTCCCAGGTCCCGGCCCTGGCACTTTGGGAGAGTCGGGCTTTGGTGAACGGAGATGTTGGGGGAGGAGGTGAAGGGAGGGGGGTGTGTGTGTCCTTGGTAAACAGGGCTTTGTGGGATGTGACTGTCTGATCCCCGGGGGCCTCTCCTTTCATTCCTCCCCTCGTCTGATCCCACACCACGGTGCTGTCGTCAGGGCTCCGGCGTCTCGGAGTTCTGGGACCTGCTTGGCCCCTCCAGCACCCTGCCTCCTGGATTGCTAATGCTCTGTCCTTCTGCTGACACAGAGAGAAAGCACAGCCTGAAAAGCAGACTGTCCTTGAAGATGTATCTCATCCGTCTTCTTCAGTCTCACTGAGTATAATGTTTTATTGAGGAGGCTGGTACTCACCCTCTGCAGGATGTTCTGCAAGACACAAGGGCGGTAATTGTGCATTATAGATCAACTAAACCTTTCGAGGGTGATTTTCTCTTCACTTCACATTGTTAAACAAAAGGGACCCCTCTTTTTTCTCATCTTAATTCCCTGATTTGATTTCAAATCAGGTCTCTGTTTCTTTTTCTCTCCTCAACCCCCTTTCTTTTGCTCACTCCTCTTCTTTTAGTCTGTCCCAATTTTATTAAGGTCTCAGTCTCTAATCAGACGGAGTTGGGCCATACCAGAGGCCCAGTGTTTCCACTCATTAGTTTCCTCTGTGGCCCTGGGCTGCCTCAGTGGGCTCACCCAGACCAATAGAAGAGGCCCATAATGGTCCCCAAGAGTCTCTTCTCCAGGGAGGCTCTTCCTAAGTTTCTGGGCCGAGCTGAATGTAGTTAGGCTGAATCATCAGTCACTTTTGGCAGATGGGGATGCACGCTCAGCCATTATCTGTGCATCTCTATCTCCGAGCCAAAATGAGTTGGGGCTTGGCAACTTTTCACCTCCCAGTGAATGTTTCACCTCTTTATACCCCCAGCTCCTTTTACTCCCCTCCCACAGAGCTTTTCTCTCTGTTTTCTCTTGTGCAGCGCCCCTCTTCCCCCCTTGTCATCTCCTTGTTTTGAATTTATCTACCATTTTGTGTGTGTGTGTGTCTTTCTCTGTCTCTTTCTGTGTGTCCATTGCTTTCTGTCTCTCTCTTTGTGGAGCTGAGGAATGCTGCAGATCCTCTGTCCATGAGATGTGGGGCGTGTGCAGACAGGTTTGGGGTATAGCATGTGAATCAGCTTCAGCGCACAGGTCAGATTAGACCATCATAGCAGAAAAGTCTTGCTCTTTTCCTTACACCCCACTGCTCTCTCATGCTTAATATCTTTATCTCCCGCTTTGAGCTTCATTCCCTTCTAGGCATTTGTTAAAAATTCTCTCTTTTAAAGGCTAAAACTTTCTGATTTATTGGAATTTTAACATCCTAATACTGACTTCTGGACCAGTCATCATTAGTCCATGTTACCAAATGAGCATTTGAGCTCCGTAGTGATATTTGCTATTGGCTTTTTGTTCACCTGTGCAGTCTTGTGAAGCAGAGAGGCCAAGTCCCCGCCTCAGTCAGCTCTCACCAGTCATGACCTGTTCTTCCTCTGCCCTCCAGGTCTTTGATGCTCCGCCGAGTGCTTTTGTCCCTGTTTACCCAATATGACAGAGATATGGGCCAGCCCCACATGCGGGCAGATGGGGCTTTAAGTAGTTTCTGCAAAGAGGAGGCCCAAAAGAAATGCAGGTGCTCAGCCCCTCTAGAACTCAAACCCCTTTCCCTTCCCTGAGGGCAGCCTGTCAGTGTGTTTATTTTCTTCTGTGTCATCAGCAGGGATCCCTCTTGTCCTACTGGCGGATATATAGTGGTGTTCCAGTGTCTGAGTTTTGTATTACTCTCAAGATGGATAAATAAAGGTGCTGCCTCTCAACAGCACATTTCTACTATGGATTCCTCTGGAAAGGAACTTGACAGATAGAACACAGAAAACCTGGAAAAATACTGAGTTTCAAAGCCTCAGTGAGGGACACAATCTGTCCAAAAGGGTGAAGTTTTTTTTCTTGCTTTCACACACTTAAGCCAGGTGTCAGTCAAACATTTCCCAAACATACATGGGTTAACCCCCCACACCAAAAAAAAATAGGAACTTTTCCACTTGAACTCCCTGACACTAACCTCATTTATTTTCATAAACTGTCCCTGTGTCTGTATATCAGCTTTCAACAGCACAATCTGTTTTTTATGCAGGATGTCTCTTCAATTTATAGCCAGTCGATCCCACCTTGAGAATGGCCATGCATCTACAACATAAGTGCAAAAACAGAGAGTAACACAAGATTGAATTTGGGATAGGAGGAAGAAATCTGGAACACAGGATCTTTTTTCCTTTACGCTGTGTAGTCTGGAGTTTTGAGAAGGAAAACAGAGGGAGTGGGCTGGCCACAGATCAACGCTGGCCTGGAGGAGACTGCTCTCAGGCCGATCAGACTTCATTTGACAGGGACTTTCCCTTTGTCAAAGAGCCACTCCAGCCTTTGTCTGGGCGTCTGCTGAGGAGGAAGCAGGACTTGCCTTTCCATGCAGCCAGTGCTGCCAGTATCAGGACGACTCTCTGTGATGAGGGATACTAGATATCCTCACAGTGTCTGTCTCCACTGAGGCGGCCTCATGGTGGCGGATGTCAGAGGAAAGCCAAGCAGATAAGAAGCAGGAATGATGCCCCTGTGTTTCCTAGTTGCACTAGATTGATGAGCCAGATAGACAGCTGTGTGTGTGTTTACACAATGGCACCTAGTTGTAGCTGGAGCTCCGAAGAGCTACGCCCACTTGGAGGAAGCAACTGGTTAAAACAAGGCGGAGAAACAAAGATGTATACAGAGAGAGAGGGAATTACAGAATCAGCTCTGGTTTCTCATCATGCCGTGTGCCAATGATCCCATGCTTGGCTGTGCTTTTTTTTTTTTTTTTTTAGCACTGTTGTTATTGTTGTAATTATATATCATTATTCCGGCAGAGAGAGAAAGATAGTTTCCACTGATGGCATGGGGGCAGTGTGCGGGGCCTGTTGCAACTCGTGGGTTAGCCTGCAAGATGTGGGTATGATCTGCCTGAATGAGCATGCACACGCTGAAGCTGTTCTTGAGATGCAGAGCATACACCACATACAAATTGCAGTAGGTTCAGTTAAAGTAAAGATTGTGTTCATTGATGTTGGTGTTGCATCGGTTCAGATAACATTAAGGCTAAATTTGAACTCTTGAGAAAGCAGCGTGATTGTTTTTTACCAGATATAATATTTCTTTTGAGCTTGTTTACTATTATTATGTGTAAAACTGTAATGTTAAATGTGTGTGTGTGTGAGTTTGTGTATGTGTGTGTGTGTGTGTGTGTATGAGTGGCACAGAGAGCTGGAGGTGACCTCTGGGGGCTGGTCCAGGGCCACCAGACACCCGCAGGTTCACCCTCTTTCTCTGCTCTTCCCTGACCTTTGATCTCAGGGTGAGAAGGGGGCGTGAGCCAGGAGCTGGGAGAGTTTATTATTTCCTGCCTCTTCTTGCCTCCTCCTCCTTCTCTCAGGATGCCCTCTGAGAAAGAGAGCAAGATGAAGGGAGTGAGAATGAGTACATTGGTAAAGCATCTGTGTCTGATTGGTTGGTTCATGTAGGAACAGTCATCCTGTTCTCTTACAGAAAAGATACTTTTCTTGCGGAGAAGTAATTGATAATGAAAGTAATCATTTATTGCTACTCTACTGAACAGCGTCGCTTGCTGGGACAACCTTGTCATTTCCTAACCAAACCGTAGCCTTGAGAGGAGGCTAAACGAATTGACCTGCTCGAGTGCTGAGCAGATGAAACAGTGTTTAGGTTTGAGAGTGAGGGTAAGAAACCTGTTCAGCTTCACCGATCCCACCCAGACATCATCCTTTTAATTTGACCCACCCTTCAGCCCCGGTCGGCCCTTCCGCTAATGTCTGCAAGCCACCGAAGCACCAGTGTGAATATCACAGCTGGACGGCCATTGTCCCTGCAGCCTCAGGCTCAAACCCTGGTTACCAACCAGGAACCTGGGATCAAAGCTTGCCCGGATTACTCTTAGAGAAAGGAGGAGGAGGTGCCACAGTCGGAGGGGGTCGGGTTGAAAAGGATAGAGGAATGCTCCTAATTACGTGCCCTCCAGTGTGTCTGGGCCTGCACTTCAGGCTACAGTGAACCTATGAGGAAGCAACACAGTGTGACAAGAGAGTGATATTAAGAGTGAGGCGACAGTCTCTCCACAGCCACTCCATTAGCGGGAGATCTCAGTGGCCCAGTGGGAGAGAGAGGCAGGGGGGCAAAGAGGCTGGACATTCCTGCCTCCGTGGAAACACTGACGTGGGTGCAAAGGGGGGTCAGAGGAGAGGGTGGGATGTGGAGATCAAGGAGTGTGTAAAGAGGATGTGTCACGAAGATTAGAAGGATTGTCGTACAGGGCTCATTTGGAAACTAATAGATTTTTTCCTGCTCAGATCCATTTCTGAAATCCTCCTCCAGCTTGTTTTGTCATTCATTTCTGTCTCACCTGTTCTTTTGCTCATGCACATGCTGTCATGTTTCCATGCAGAGCTCTGGTTTGATGTGTTTTTCCTCTCTTCTGTATCTTGCAGGTTTGCTGAACAGACAAGAGCATGCGCGCTGGGCAACAAGGCTTCTGGCAGGGGTCAAAGTGCACCATGGACAGTGGCCTAAGGGTCCTCCTGTCCACTGTACTGTGTCTCAGCCAGTCCCTGCTTATCAGCTGCTCATGTAAGTTTTTAGCTTGACTCTCAGCTTTACACAGACAAAGTGCTGAGAAAACAAAAACCTTAATTTTATATTTATATAATGTGCCATGTCAAAGGTGTCCCTCACGATCATGATTGCAAAATAGATCACCTTCTCTGTAGTTCTCAGTTGCATCCACGTATGCTTTTAACAGTTTCTAGCAGCAGCTCTCTTTACCAAAAACCTGTGATAACCCCAGTGTATGCTGACTGCCTGCACAAAGCAGCAGACACATTAGCTGGTAGAGAAAGCGGTGAGTGTGGTAGCTTAGGAGCAATATTTTTTTCTTTCAAGATGTCAGAGGCCAATCAGAGCAAGGAGGAAGATAAAGATAAAGCCAGTGTAGCTCTATATGTTGGATTTGAAGGCTGGGTTTTTAAACTTGTTGTGGAGTTTCCTGCTGCAAAGCAGCCGAAAAATACATAGTCGCTACTTTAAAAGTGAAATGTGAAATATATGACAAGCATTTTAGTTCAAAACAAAAAATTAAAAAAAACAAAAAAACATTGAAAATAAATTAGCAGATTGTAAAGAGGTAACTTCTGATATGTCCAAGATGTTGCAGAGATAGCAACTGTAGTTAGTATGCTAACCAGCTAGCCATTGCCCCTTCTGTCTCACAATACCACTTAACCTCATTGAGCTATAGTTTAGCTCCTGTTTAAAATCTCTTTCAGCTTTTTTTAGCTAATAAATAAAGTCACAAATGACTCCTATTTTCCTAACTAACCAAAATTACAACAGCTAACTGAGCTAATCAGCTAACGACAGCTTCTAACCACAGCCACAGATAAATACAGCAAAAGGTAAAAGTAAAGTAGTAAAAGTAAAAGTAAAAGTGAAAGTAAAGGTAAAAGTTAGTAGTAGTAGCTAGTGATATGCTGCCACCTATTCGTTTGGTGTGACCTTTGACAGGTGGCCATATCTCATGCATTTTCCCTTCAAAGCAATCTTTTGTGACCTTTTCAATATGCCTTTTGGTTTTAAACCTCTGGATTTGGGGAAGGTCTATTTTTGTTGTACACAAGAAAGCTAAGGAAGTATATAGGATGATAGCCATCACAGCAGGCAAGATGTCAGCTGGATTGATTTACACATTGATTTGATAATGATAAATCTTAGATAAAGTATTTTTCACTTCTTCAAAGCCATGTTGATAGTTCTGTTTGTCCAGGAGATGGTATGTGTATTTCTTGGTTTTCTCATGCCTTGTTCTGGGGGAAAGCAAAAATATATGCTTGCATCAGATTGTGTTTTAATGTTGTTGAGTTTTTTTAAATTTTTGTGATCACAACCAAGTACAATAAAGTGAGTCTTTTCAATTCTAAACATGTTTTCCTCTGCTTCTGTCTCCTCATCAGCTCAGTATCCCTCTTTTCGCTCTGAGCCTGCCTCAGTGGTTCAGAGTCGAGGCTCTGTTGCTCGTCTGCGCTGCTTAGTAAGTCCTCCCTCAGCTGTGGTCTCCTGGCGCTTCAGAGGCCTTCCCCTGGACCAGGACACCCTGCCTGGTGTGGAGCTCAACGATGGCTCCCTCATCATCTCCTCCCTTAAGCCCAGCCATGTTGGCATCTATCAGTGTGTGGCACACTTAGACCATGGGCCGGCCATCGCCAGCCGCCATGCGCATGTGGCTGTAGCAGGTACGGATACAGAGAATTACCCCTCTGTGCATAGTTCTACTCACTTCAAAGCAGAGGGGCAAAAAAAAGAGAGGAAGTTGCCTTGAAAAAAAGGAAGGCCATTTTGTAAGTGTTGAACACTTAGAAAGAATGCCTGTCTTCGGCTGCCTGCTGCTGAGTGGCGGAGGGGAAGGAAGCAGTAGGAGTTTTACTCGGGCACAGTTCCAGTTGCCTCTTGACCGGTAACCTTAATGAGCCTTGGGCTTTCCTGTGTAGTGTGTTATGTTCCTGCTGGGATGCTGCTTGCTGTTGGACACTACAGTAATGGGTTGACCCCGATCTGGAGCTGTATCAGGAATGAATAGAATCACTCACTGCAACAATAAACAAACGTAGTGATCCAACACAAACAGTTCAACTCAAGTAGCGCTGGTCGCCTTCATTCTTGACCGTGCTGATGTTCAGCTCATATTGAAAGTCCAGTGTTCTGCACAGATTGAGTTTAACTGAGTCTTTCTTTTATCTGTCACTGCAGAAATATCAGAATATGAAGATGGCAGACGGCGATCGTTATCAGTGCAGGAAGGCAGCACGGTTCTTATAGAGTGTCCTTTACCACACAGCATCCCCCCTGCCCTTCCTAGGCTAAGAGTACGAGGGGAGCGGATAGAAGTGTCAACAGGTTGGTTTAAAACTCTGTCTCTTTTTTGTATTTTGAATAATGCCTTTCACTAGAAGTTGTTTATATTATGATATAAACCTTGAAAGACTGCAAATTCAGAAATTTGCTATACAACTTACAGCCTACTGGTGATATTTCTGGTTGTATGAAATCATTGTATCATTGCTGAAAATCAATTAGTAAGATTAACTAACGTATTTTTTTATTTTGAACTTTCATTCACGTCTTACAAAAACTGAGATTTCCATTTGTTATTCCATTTATAAATGAGTTATCCATTGAATTTCTAAACCTGTTTATATTTCATGTAAATGAACATCTATTGATTTGAAGAATTTTTATTTTTCTCCCTATTGTTCACTTGTTGGAAGGCATGATACTATGGTGCTTTTCTGTGTCTATTACTAAAACTGCTATTTTCTTCTCTTTTCAGATGATTATTTAATTCTTCCATCTGGAAATCTTCAGATTATCTCTGTTTCAGCCCAGTACCAGGGCATGTATAAATGTGGTGCGTTCAACCCCGTTACTGGGGAAACTGTCATGCAGTCTCATGGTACCAAGCTATCAGTGAAACGTGAGTGTGACAACACTTGATTTGAGGTTTAGATCTTTTGAATACAGCATTTCCACTCTATTTTCTATTGTCCTCTGCTAATATGGTTCCCTTCTGTGTTTAGATTCAGACTCCTCCCCTCCAGTTAGGATAGTGTACCCCACCACCCCAAAGACTGTTGCAGTGCAACAGTCACAGCCGCTGGTGTTGGAGTGTGTTGTGTCTGGCAGTCCTGCACCAGCAGCTACATGGTTTAAGAACGGTAAGAAGGTCATGCTGGGACCTTCTCACCAGCAACAGCACAACAACCTGGCCTTTGCTGCAGTGACTAGGAGTGATGAAGGGACTTATACCTGTGCTGCTGAGACTGAGCAGGGACCCTTGACCAGCGCTAACTATACTGTGAATGTTCTTGGTAAGGAAGAAACAGTAAAGGTGTTTCGGGTGTAGGGGCTAAATGTAGCAGACCTCTTGGTGATGTTAACCTTTGGGCCTCTCCTCCACAGAGCCTGTGTCCATCACAGAAGGTCTGACCAACCAGCTTGTCTCTCCTGGCTCCTCTGCTAGTTTTACCTGTGTAGCTAAAGGAAACCCATCGCCAAACATCACCTGGCTCTTCAATGCTAACCCCATCACCTCATCACATCGCTTTCAGATCTCTGGATCCTCACTTAAAATTACAGATGTAACATCACAGGATGAGGGTGTGTTTCAGTGTCTACTGGACAATGGGATTGGCTCGGCACAGTCGTATGGAATGCTTACGACGCAGTCAGGTATGTATTGGTTATCTCAAACAAATGCATGCTTACAGAAAATAGGTAACAAAGAGAAATGTCCACCGCATTTTGTGGGAAAGGGGCAGAAAGACATTTTAGAAAGATATTTCCATTGTTGATTGAAAATATTTTTTAAAAATCAGAAATTAGTGAGGTATTCATCCAAAATTGACATTTTCAAAAGTCCAGATTTTTAAATTTTGGACATTTATTTTCTTATTTTATGATGACAGGTGGAAAGCTAGGAAAAGGGGAGAAAAAAGGCTATGAAATGCAACAAAGGTTTGGCAACTGCCACCAAGACACTTGTTGACAAATTCTGATGTTTTAGGTGCCAGAATCAGAGAGTTTTTGACCTTTTGCTTGATAAAAATGAGTTAAAGGATGTTTAAAATTATTGTTAATCAGTTATTAAAGTTATTCATCTTCATTGTGTCTAACTTTTGCCTTTAATTTCCCTTTAATTTCCCTTTCATAAAATTAAAGCAAGTCAATTCAACTGCTTTTTTGCCACAGTGTAACACTTCAAGATCATGACTAACATTCAACATAAGTTTGTACTTGAGGGCTTGCTGAGCCTGAAAGTTTATGGATACAAAGGGGAGCAGTTTAAAAAATGCCACATAATTACAAAGTTTTTCCACAACTCTTGCTAGTGTTGTAAAGGGTTAAGGGCATCTTACCAGGCGGGATCTCTGAGTGCCTGCACATACAGTATCTGCAGGGAGTCCTTGCTCTTTGAGTGTGATGTGTGTATATGTGTGTGTGTTTTTCTGAGGGCTGGTAGGAGAGGCTTAGCCAAGGCCGCCCTCCTCCTGAGCCTTGAACTGAGCTTGAGCGTGAGAGTGAGCTTTGTGCACGCCGTCGGGGATAAGCCCCCGGACGCTGGAATGTAAGGAGTAGCCGTGGAGGGTTATGACGAGGACCAGACCACCCAGCTGTCAACATCATACACAACTGCCTTTTATTTATTAACACATCACAACCCTCCCCCTCTCCTCCCTCCCCAGCAGCTCTGCGCCATGGCCCCATTCCTCAGCTCGCTTCTCTATCTGCAGAATGATTAACATGGCTATAGTCAGTACATAGGGAGTACTCATCAGAAGGGATCAGTCAAGTTCACTGCAGAACATTTGCTCCCCTTCCACAGAGCACAGGAAGAAGAATGAGGTTTAATATCTTTAGTTGCCGAGCATGTACACAAAAACAGAATATGATAAGATGATAAGCGGGACATGTCCAGTAGAGGTAAACACTCTGAGGTCAGTTTGTCTCCACT
The DNA here is from genome assembly GCA_029814765.1 of Acanthurus leucopareius. Classification (NCBI taxonomy): domain Eukaryota; kingdom Metazoa; phylum Chordata; class Actinopteri; order Acanthuriformes; family Acanthuridae; genus Acanthurus; species Acanthurus leucopareius. The sequence goes on along the minus strand of JAQMCX010000055.1, from coordinate 4,587,578 downwards.
TGATGTTTCAGTACCAAGCACCGCAGCTTATCGAATGCCCTTTGCTTTCAAAGTAAACTGTATCACTGATGTGTGCAGTCTGCTATTGTAATACATCTCATTGAACAATCTAAAATATGTTTAGTTTTCTGTTTGGTCTGTTGTTTCCATCACCATGACAACTCCCTGCTTTTATCTGTTCAGTGGGATGTACCGAACAGGAGATGTGGCATCCTTATACTGTTATGTGATTGGCTGTTTCCTCCCTGGCATTCCTATCTGCACTCACTGTGCTCCTCTGCACCCAAATGACAAAGCTAGCAACCTCTCTGGAGCCACATGCTGAGAAGCTTTTTTGATTGCCTAATAGACAGAATATTAATTTTAAAAAAGAAGATAATCTATTATTATTTCTTATTTTATAAGCAAGTCATCACTTTGGACTTTATTTTTTTATGACATTTCTTAACATTTGACTTTTTTTCAACATTTTTGACAAAAAACCTTTTTGATTTATTTGGTAGTGAAAATATCATTAGATGCAGCCATATTTATGACTGCCACATCAGGAAAGAGCCATTTGGCATCCAGGCAGTCAGTTATAAAAAATCACTTGTGCTCCAATAAGTTGAGCTGAGTCCAAACGCTGTCAGTCTCGTCTTTGCTGGTAATCCTTCGTGATTTACCATCAGATTTACTCCCAGGTCTTCATCTCTAATGGACTGACCTTTTTCTGGGAAAGACCTGGCAACAAATCTCCGTCCAGGTGTGGTTGCACTCACTCAAGATATATCACTCCCCTCCATCAGGATGGTGAGGATGCCGTGGCCTTAATTGCCTCCTTCTGCAACTGTGTGTTGGAGGAGGAGCCCCAGCTGTGGTTAAGCTATGAGTCAGAGCTGTGGAGGGCAGAAGGAGGGAACGAGCAGGAGAGTGTGTAGGATTGGATGTAGTGCTGGGGTCTGATTCTCTCCGGTATTTTAATGGTTGGCGTGTGGAATGTGTGGCAGCTGGCCGCTGTCCCAGGATCAGGTCTAGTATTACCAGCTCCAGGCCTGTTTGTTTTACAAAGTGAACGGGTGCTGCACACAAAACAGCCCGAAACTGGACCGAGGACCCTGCAGTGTGCCCCTGTGGCAAGCCTCGCTGCTTTAACCTCCTTATTCACTGGTTTGGTTTAAAATATTCTATTATGGAGCTCTCTGACCTCAGTGGTGTGGCTCAGAGTGGAGCGGTTCCTGCTCTTGTGGGCTGTGCTCGGTGTCCTCCAAACGTCTGTGAAAAATTCCACCTAGGCTCTGCCAAACTAGTGTCAGCCATAATAAGGCTCCCAGCTTGCATGATTTGTCCAGGTGGACCGCTCTGGCTCGGGAAAAAGATTTAATGAAAAAAACAAACAAAGCATGATTATGTAGTGCCGCAGAGATCCAGGTTTTTCTTGTTATTTTATGTAGATTACAAAGGTTTGCTCCAAATGTAAAACTTTCCAGTGCTGTTTGTCCTCTGTGGACATGGAAGGCCACCTCTGTTAGTCAACGACCGACCATTAACATCACTTCACTTTTTATTACATAAAATGCTTTGAACTTTCACAGATACAAACACACACATGCATACAGTTGACCTTAAAAAAGAAATGCAATATATGAGATTTCTTTTCTTTTTTTTAATTTCTCAGTATTTATATATGATTGTTCAGTCACATTGTGGAGTGTAGAAATTGTGGATTTCATAATGCAGAAATGAAACAATATGCACTTTTGAGCTAGAATTTGATTGCATTATTTACTGAATCTGAAGAGGTGGTAGGTTTTAGTTGGATATTCTGAAAAATTAAATGGCTTTTCTTTTTGTTTTAGGGCAAAAATGCTCACCTCTTTGCAAAAATCCCAAATCTGTAAAGATGTTTAAGTCTTGAAAATGTTATTTCAAAGAGGTTAAATCATAAATGTTGATTTTATTTAGACAAACTCATAAAAACATTTTTTATTAATATATAATTTTTAATTTGAAGTAACCATCTTGTCTCTATGACAGATCCTCAGCTAGGCTCCACCCCCGGCGTGCTGCTAGAGGCTTCACCATCGCTTCACCCCATGCAGAGTGACGAAGGCCACGAGCGTTTCCTGACCGAAGAGGAGGGTGACACCATCAGCCTGCCAGCTGATAGAGGTGGTGACCGTCCTACTCCAGAGGCGCCCATCATCATCAGTCCGCCTCAGACTCACAAACCTGATGTGTACGACCTTGAATGGAGGGCCGGGCGAGATGGGGGCAGTCCAATCAATGCCTATTTTGTCAAATACCGTAAGGTGAGGGAGAAAATACACGTACATACACATAAATACATTACATATTTTTAAGACTGATTCATTTTACTACAAAAACATATGACATTGTCCGTGAAGTGTTCTGCCTAAACTAACTAAAAAGTGCTATATGTGATTTCTTCATTAAATTAAGAAGGTAGGGTCAGGTTGTTCATTTTCCTGTGTTTGCGTTAGTAATTAGCTCACTCTGACTATAAAACTGTAGCAATAGAAGTCAGAAATTTATTGGCAGCAGGACTCAGTTCTGCTGGAGTTATAAATTGTGGCAGAAATCTCAGATGGATTGTTTCTGAGGCTGCTCCCTGTCGTTTGTCAGCCTCTGAATGAGACTGAACTACAGAGGACTGCAGACAGACAGACAGATTACTTTGTTTTTCTCTTATTTTTACTCATGTGTTTGTATTTGTCTGCGTGTGTGGCCGTCTCTCTGTGTCTGCGTGTCAGGTCGATGAAATGGGAACAGTGGTGGGGAGCTGGCATACAGTTCGTGTCCCTGGCAGTGAGAAGACCCTGCGGCTGTCAGAGCTGGAGTCCTCCAGTCTCTATGAGGTGCTGATGGTGGCTCGAAATTCAGCAGGCGAGGGCCAGCCAGCGATGCTCACCTTTCGCACCGGCAAAGGTCAGTCCAACGGTTGGCTGTTAATGAAAAAACATTTGAAACAATATAAAAAGGAGTGCAGCATCTGTTACAGTGTATGAAGAGTCATCCACACCAAGAAACCAAGAATGTTACTAAGACAACAAATGTAGATAAATCTTAAGTAACTCGGGTTGATGGTGCAGTCTAAACTCTGTGTTTAGAGACAACAAGAGTGGTGAACAATATGGCTGGGATCTTCTTTTTTTTTTAAACACTTGATGAAAGACACAAATGAAAGGCTGCAAATTACATTTATAAACATTAACTAGAGACAAACACCAAATGGTTTCTGATGCTAATGGGCTCTTTGTGGTTTGTTCACCGATGTCCTTTTTGACAGTCAGCTACATAGTTGATATTTACTCTGGAAAGAATGAATAAAGCTTGTCTTTAATAGAATATAACTCTTGCAACAGAGTGTTGGATTCCTCCAACTCCTTTTTTTTTTTAAAGAATTTTGCGAACGCATAGCCTCCTGGTTTTCTTTTTTGTTTCGATGCATAACATACAGCATACAGCAGTAACAGGTCCGCAGACTCTAAGCTGTAGACAGTTGGAGTGTGCAGCTTGTGCTTTGTGTCACTGTTTACAGAACCTTATTGTTCATTGGTGTTGACGTCGACGTCAGTATCATTTTCGTTGTTGTAGTTCTTGTTGTGGACTGCACTTTAGGTTGCGCTGTTAAATGTTTCTTGTCATATTCCTGGGAAAATCTGACCATTGGAAGCCACCACTTCACCCCATTTTCCAGCCCAGCTTCAACAGTGAGAGGATTTTCAGCTGCCTAAAACATCAACAGTAATTTTTTTGGTGTCAGTTCCTTTTGAGTTAAACAGCATCTGGTTGTTTCTGGACTTCAGATTTTGTACTGACATTCAACAGACATTCAGGAAGAAATGTAACAGGGAAGCAGCAGAAACATGCATCTCTCTCTCCATCAAAAGCAGTCCCTTTAGAGACAAAAAACAAAGCACTTTGCATTTTTCAGTCAGAGGTGTAAGAAAATTTACTGTAGCTTTATCTGGTCATATTTCCCTCTCTTCCTTCAGAGCAAACCCATATAATCAAATTGTGTTTGTGATTCCTGGAAGTATTTTCAACCCAGCAATGTTTTTGGCTGAAACTCTTGAGCAGATGAGACAGGCTGTGGAAAAGTGAAAACAGCATAAAATGATGAAGAGTCATTACTACATAACTGCTGAATGATTATAATGCTGTATATACAACCATTTCTTATGTGTGAGGGTAGATTATTTCTTTAAATGACTACTTCCATCTTGTTGTCCAGTTGTTATTCTAAATACAGTCATAATGATCAGTATCATAATCACGATGAATAACTGTAAGCCTGTGTTTTTTTTGTGCATGTGTGTTTTTGAGACAAATAAAAATCCTAACAGCCACAACTGTTCCCAAAACTAACAATAATACTTAACCACAGCAGGGTTGACAAAATGTTCCCTGGTCAGAAATATGTGAAATACTGCCAAACCCCACACATATGATTGTATCCCAAGGGTGGTTCTTTCACAAAATGATCCTTGACCAAAAGATTCCTGACCAGGCTCTTGTGTTGTCCTGATGCAGCTCCGAACACACCAGGCCAGCAACACCTCCCCAACAAATATTCGATTTATTCTCAATGTCTTTTTTTTAATCTATATTAAAATTATTTAAAGCACTGTTCATTTATATTTTCTGTAAAATTTGTATGATCCTGCATTTCGCTTGTTTCAAAAAATATCCAAATGCTGCCAGAAATACAATTTTAAGCTATAATAATGAAAAAAGATATATAGAGTCCAAACATGTCAAAAACAGCCTTCAACAGCCACCAAATGCACGTACAGTCCTCTGTCCAAAAAAAAAGACATTCCCATAAATAATAACATGATCTCAGTGATAGCTACGGTCCTGCATAGAAATGTATAAACTACAAAACTGTTGTTCTTTTATGTGAAGAATTATCTGAACTGAATACTTGTTTTTGCTCCTAAAAAAAGTGGACACACTTAAACATCGCACACTTATCCAAGCAAAAACAAAGCTAAGCATAACTGCAGAGATGTCAAGTAGAAACCTGAAACCCGCCCTGATAAAACTTGAACAGCGCCGGAAACCAGGAGGAAGTTTTAGATTTCAGAGCCAACATCCAGAGCTGCTCCATGTGCTTGTGGTGGAACTGATAGTCCTGAAGACCTGTTTGTCTTTACACCTTGTTTGTCTCTTACACCTTTTTTTGTCTTATTTCTAGCTTTTCTTTTTTCTTTCTTTCACAGAGAAGAGCACCACCTCTAACAAGAATCCATCCAAGCCTCCCGTCATCTCTGTGCCCCCCAAAGCTCCAGAGGACAAAACCCCCAACACACACTTTGGTGTGGTCATACACGACAGAGGTAGGTGTAGACGCAAGCATGGAGTGCAGCTGCTGAACTGTGTGCAGACATTGACTGTGGGATGTTTCTGAGGACGTCCTGGGGCTTTCTGTCGTGTGGATAGTTATTGTCGAGTTCATGACCGCACTGTGTTGAATAGATCCCAGAGTTTAATGTTTAGATGTGGTCTGCTTTGTTTCTTTCTGCGTCAAAGTACAAACAGTAAAACGATACTTGACACCATGTAATGACTCTTTGGATGAGGAATGCTGTAAGCAGAAAGCTGCAAGATCACACATGGTTTTAGGGTCAGACCTGAGTGTGCGTTTCTGTGTGTGCATGCATGATTTAATGGCTTTTAGAGTTGCCATGATTAATTGATATCTGTTTAAAAACCAATTAATCTTTTAAGACATTTTGCAAGAAAAATTATCAAACATTTGCTGGTTTCTGCTTCTTAAATGTGAGGATTTGCTGCTTTCCTTTGTCATTTATGATATTAAATGAAAGTCTTTGGGTTTCGGACTGTTGGGCAAAATAAGAAAATTTAAAGATATCACTTTTGGGCTCTGTGATGAGCATTCTTCACAATTTTTCGTAATTGAACAATTAATGGACTAATCATGAAAATAAATGGTAGATTATTTAGAAGAAATAATAATTATGAGTTGCAGCCTTTCTCACATTACAAGCTGGCCTACTTTGCTGACACTAACACTGGTCACTTTTTACTAACCCTCTCTTCTGTCTCTCCGCTCTCTGCTGCCCTCTCTAACTCTGGTTAAGAGCCCAGGCAGTAAGTACACATTACTCCACAGCATGCTGCTTCACTGTGATGTACTTTTCTTTTTAATTCTGTGGACTCATCCTTACATGAGTTGGGATGCACTGATGACAGTTACCAGTTTCCGCTTTTGTTTGCACAAGTCAAAGATGATTTCCTATATGTGTCTGTCCCAGTACCCGAGGCCCCAGATCGACCCACCATCTCCATGGCGACTGAAAGTTCGGTGTACGTCACATGGATCCCGAGAGCCAATGGCGGGTCTCCGATCACAGCTTTCCGTGTGGAGTACAGACGCGGCCGCAGTGCAGAGTGGGTCGTTGCTGCAGATAACATCTCCCCTCTCAAGCTGTCAGTGGAAGTTCGTAATCTGGAGCCTGGTGAGTTTTCACATGGTTTAAAACTTTTCTCTACAGTCCACTGAAGCATGACATGATTCCTCTGCCCAGATTTTTTCATCCTTCTCTGAGTAGGAAAGCCAAAACACAACTTATTGCTTATCTGTCTTATCTTTATATTTGTATCTGGAATTTGATCAGTCCACCTTAATCCAGAGTGATGTTACCTGTTTTACTGCTGCACAAACAGTGACTGATGCAGCCAGCTGACATATAACTCCTGTAGTTTATTTATTAGGAGAAGCAGATCAGGGATTTCTGTCCTAGCTTTTCCTGCTTTCAAGGTGCACTGAGAAGAAAAAAAGTGTTTGACCTCTTAGTTTATTCATTAGTGTCATGCAGCTATTGGCCTAAAGTGTTTAAAGTAGAGACGCCTGAAATGTGATGAGCCAAAGTTGGCCCAACATGAGGTTTTATTCACTAGATGTTTCCAACAGGAAGAACAAAGAAACAACAGTCACGATATGAACTTCTGTTTATGTTGTCTAATTTTTTGAGAGGTAAAAATGCTCTTTAAACATGAAGGACCTTTGATTATTACTATTTTTCCTAACCTGAGCAGGGCAGGCAGAGGGACACGTTGCACAGATAGTCCATCTGAGAACAGGGAATGTGAGGTTCCAACATCATTTGGCTTCTTAACAATACAATAGGATACAGTACAATACAATAGGTGTTTGCATTTGGCCCGTGGCTCACTATGAAGTGTCAGTTTAGGCCTTTTAATAAAAAACAGTTAGACCTTATTTAAAGCATGTAATCATTGTTTTGTGGTGCAACAGTATCATATTTGCTGCTTGCTTATTACCACAGCACTCTTTTAAATTAGTAGATAACATACACAGTGAACTTCTTGAACATTGTATTTCTCTCTTAGGCTCCACTTACAAGTTTCGCGTCGTAGCCATGAACATGTACGGTGAGAGTCCTCACAGCATCCCTTCGAAGCTTTACCAGGTGCCACAAGCCAGCCCGCGGATCGCAGACCGTCCTGTGGTCGGACCTCACATCTCATCCACAGACGCCATCAGTGACACACAGATCATGCTGCGTTGGACTGTAAGTACACCACAACATCCATAAAAACCAGTGGGGGAAGAGGAGGATCCATGTCTTACTTCCCTAACTTTTAACATCTTGGGCTCTACTTATAAACTTTTGGTGTAATTATCAGTAATCTTTGCAAAAGTTGTACTTCCCAAGTTACCGGCTTGATCTGGAGAGAAGTTACCTTTTCTAAAAAAGTAATGAGAAGAAACATGACAGGGCAAATTTAACAAACTTAATTGGAAGAGAAAGAAGAGCCTACCAAAACTGACCTAGTTCAGCTTTGACCAGCTGTATTTGTTGTATTTGCTTTTGCACATTTTATTAAAAATGAAAATATTCAAAGCTTGTTAACTATTATCTTACAATTATTGTATTCAACTTTTTGCCGTGAGATTAGTTAGTGACAGAGTAACTTGGGTGATGTAGTGTCTTTTCCAAGTGGATCTCCTGTGTCTAAACTGCTAGTTGGTCTTTGGCAGCTTGAGACTCAACCTGCCCTATAATTGAGCGGCTGCGCTGATCAGAGATCTGCTCTAACAGAGATGGAGAGGCCCTGTCCATCTACGTTTTGATTCTTCTCTTTTAATAGCACCTTTAAACAGTTTGGTCTGCAGAGAGATGCAGATAGTTCCCCACATTTACTTAACCTCAGACAGTCTCATTATTTCCTGAACTTCAGACAGACACTGCAATCACAGTCTTACTTCCAGTCGCGTACATCTGCTGATAACAAGCCCTGCTATTAGTTGTTGGAAAATTTCCTCTCTTTGTATAATAATTGCCCACCAGATTGCTGCAGACTAACGTAATCTTTTTTCCATTCCCTTGCAGTATAGTCCCTCGAGTAACAACAACACTCCAATCCAAGGCTTCTACATTTACTACCGGCCCACAGACAGCGACAACGACAGCGACTACAAAAGAGACGTGGTCGAAGGTGAGTGGAAATGCAAATTCTAATGTTTCTGTGTGTGTGTGTGTGTATGTGTGTGTGTGTGTGTGTGTGTGTGTGTGTGTGTGTGTGTGTGTTTGCGCTGCAGATTGAGTGTGTAGCTGGTGTAGGTTATTTGTTGACAGGCCCGTCCTGTCCCGGATGTTAGCTCACGCTCTGCAGATAAACTAGGAGCTGGGACGGTAATAGATACTCAGTGTCAGGAGAGGGGTGTAGTGGAGAGGGGCATTTCTGCTGTTTGATTTATAGGGAGTGCTGTCCCTGGGCAGCAGGGCTTTCTGAAATCTGTTTTTAATAAATGGTTGCCAGAGCTGAAATATGAGCCTGGCCAGAGCAGAGGGGCTCGGGTTGCTGTTGGTGGAATGCTAACAGTGGAGCCTGGTACAGGAAGGGAAGGAGGGACGTCCTTTCACTCCGCCCAGCTCTTTAACATCTGACCGTCTACTTTTTAACAAACTCCTCACTGTCAGGGGCAAATGTGTGCAGGGTTGGGTCCATTAGCACTGTTTGACGGTCGAAAGACATCAATAGATTTTAGTTAAAAGTTATTTTAGTGTACGGTGTATTAATAACTTGCTTACCCCTAATATCTACTCGTTAATTTGCTGCAGAAATTTTTTTAAAAAGCAACCTAGACTTCGAAAAGTTTTAGCTAGCCACTTATTTATGAATTATATAGTTAGGACAGGATATACCGTAGACTGCACCTTATCAGTATCGTGCAAGTCTTAAAATTATTGCATTTTTTTCCTGCAAATCACCAAAATTCTTTCTGAAAATCTTTAAGTCAGTACTTATCCTTTTTTTAAGTAGTACACTTTAAAAATTAAGGAATTTTTTTTTACTTTACTTCCTCTTTGTCTTTTTGTATAACTGAAAAACTCTAGATGCATCGTAATTGTATCTCTCAACAACACCAATCTTATAAGAACTTGGACTTAAAAAACAAAACACTAACAAATCTCTCGGTGCCCATTTTTAAACTCCAGTAGTTTGACTCTCTGTGCATGTGGTCACATATGGATCAGGACTCAGTGAGTACTGAGGGTCTTTACTGCCCTGCATGCCTGCTGTTATCACTTCCCCTTCAGATAATCTTTTTGTATCCTGTTTAAAAAAATGGCATATTTAAGATCTGTGACCGAGCACAATCTGCTGTTTATTTGTGTTTCAATCTTCTGCTTTAAACTTCTAAATTACAGCACAGTGTAGATTTATCTTTAGCAGCAGATTTCCTTCATTGTTCCCCACTTAAAGCAGTTAAAATCTACCTTGGGGCAGAGGTAGCACACGCACAGTGATTTATTATGCGTAATATCGAACGGAACACAGTAAGAACAGCAGCTTATTTCAGCCTCATTTGTTGGAAATGTAGCATTTCCATGTTGCAGATTGTCGTCTCATCTGTGATTTCGGAGCACGTAGTAGTCTGATTGTGTGTGGTAGTGCAGCAGTGGTGTGTGAGTGCGTGTGTGTGTGAATACTGGAGGCAAGCCAGGACAAACATGAAGCTGCCATATATGGAGCTTGTCTAGAGTAAAGCAACTGTCTGAGCCCTCGTGGGACTTACGGAGTAAGAGAGAAGGGTGGGGGTTGGCTTTAGCAAGGGGAGGGGGGGGGGTTTGAATGAAAGAGAGAGCATGAAGGAACATGACCTCCATGGAAGTGTGAGACATGAAGAGAAGGAGGAGAGGTGAGTTTGCACAGGGTTTGCAGCAGTGTGAGTCAACAGTGGCTCATAGAGGAAGAGAATTCTCACCTTTGTCTCCCTTTTTTTTCCCCACCTTCTGCAATCTGGCCTTCTCAGGTGTAAAACACTGGCATATGATTGGACATCTCCAGGCTGAGACCTCCTATGATATTAAGATGCAGTGCTTTAATGATGGGGGAGAGAGTGAATACAGCAACGTCATGATCTGTGAGACCAGAGGTAAGAAAACACAAACTGTACCGCACAAAATGGCTCACGTTTCAAGTAAACCTCCACTTTATCAGAAGTCCGGGCATGTTCCTGCTTTAATGACGGGTATTATGATGGCCATAATTACACAGCATAAAATGTGCTGAGTTTTATAAGGCCAACAACAATGGTTTGCACTTTATAGTATGGTACTGTGTTATTTTGTCTTTGTTGCTGCTGGGTGAAAAGCTGTTTCTTTATGTCCCTTCTTCCCTCTCTGTCTCCGCTGCAGCACGTCAGTCTCCAGGGTCTCCCAGCCAGCACCCAATCACCCCGCCAGGCCCCCACCCACAGGAGCCACCCAGTCCACCCGGAGGACTGCTGTACCTGATTGTCGGCTGTGTGCTGGGAGTGATGGTGCTCATTCTGCTGGCTTTTATCGCCATGTGTCTGTGGAGGAATCGCCAGCAGAGCAACATGCACAGTGAGTTTATGGAAGAGCTAAACCCGCAGTGAGCATGAAAGAAATATAGTCTCTGCTTCCACTGTGATATATTGGACAGGGTGTTTAAAATCCATGGATCACATTTATGTCCTCTTCACACCAAGTTTTACCGTAGTTCACTTTAGAATGAGCCTGCGTCACCGGCACACACACACACACACACACAGTTACCTCCATTTTACTTGTCTCATATTTAAAGATAATTGGCCCCAAAATAGCTTGTGCAGCATATTCCACGTGTTCATAGTGCATATATGGATCCCACAGCGCTTGCAAAAGAGTTTGCCATTGTTGGACGGACTCTTTACCAGGCCTTTTGGATTTCTAAATGGTTGTTGGATTCATAGCTCAAAGATTTGAGGGAAAAGCTTAGATTGAGTCACAGGTGCTAACTTTCTGTGGAGCTGAACAACACCCGAGTGAATTGAACAATAGAGCTGCCTTTTTTTTCCTTCTATTCCTGCCGGTGTACATGTGTTGATTATGCTGAACTTTACTATTCATACAAAAATTATGAAATGATGTTGTTTTTTATTTTAAAGATTTTGTACAAATCTTGTTTATCATTACCCAAAAGAAGCTAAGCTTCTTAAAGGGCAGTGTTTACTGTTATTGTAACACAAGCTCCATTAAAGGATTACAGCATAGCTACAGTAAAAAAAATTCTTAATTTGATTTATAATCATACATAGTCGACCATAAAATATTTGACAATATTGTTTAAAAAGATGAATCGGAAAAACATTGAATTCCAAATTCTAGTACCTGATATTCAAAAAATATCTAAGTGGTTTTTTTTTTTTACAAAAACAGATACGTTTAAAGGGTAAAAATTGCAGAAGAGAAAAGACAAGTAGGCAATTTGTGCACAGAAATGCTGTCAGCTAGATTAACCACAAAAATCAGTGTTTCTAATAATTAGATCTGATGACAAAGGCCAAATAAGTTGGTCATTGCTGATTCATATGGAACCATTAACAGACTTTAATTTGTACTCAATAAGCACTGGTCCCTTTTTCATTTTTTCGGGATTTACTCCTGTAAGTGGTTGAGATCAGAGATTCAAACTTGTCTCTCCTTCTATCCTAACATTTCTTTCTCTATACCACCTCCCTCATCTCCCTCTCTCCGCTGCAGAGTATGACCCTCCTGGCTACCTGTACCAACCAGCAGAGATGAACGGCCATGTCCTGGAGTACACCACACTGTCTGGCTCCAGCCGCATCAACGGAGGCGTCCATGGGGGCTACGGGCATTTACCCCAAGGGTGCCATCACCTCCATCACAAACTCCCCAACGGCTTGGGGCTGCTCAACGGCACCAGCAGCCTGTTCTCACCCGGCCACCCACACGGCCACGATGGCACCCTGCCCCACAGCACTCGGGACTGCGAGCACCCTCACCCTCACCACCACCATAACGTGAGTGCTGCAGTCCAGACACCGCAGAGTGCTCCAAACCTACACTGGACGCCTTGTTCGTGTCCATGATGCACAAGTATTAATTGACCAAGTGCGGTATTTAACATCAGCAGTTTGGTTTGGCTCAATGTTGTGTTTGTGTTCTCTTGTCAGGGTGGCGGCATGTACACAGCTCTGCCACAAACAGAGTCATCGGATTGTATGAGCTGTCAGAACCTCTGCAACAACAACAGGTGAGAGACAGAGTCCTATTAATATTAGTATTAATTCTGCATAGTGTTATCTTCACATTCACATTCTTCTTCACAGTCAATAAAATGGGTTTGGAAAAAAAGAATAATAAGAGATCTGGCTAGAATTTTTTCCATTGATACAAATTTAAAAGTATTCTTATGGATATTCCATAGTGTCTGTTATCAGAAGATTTTCTGTTTGTCACTAAAACACTTTTACACATTAACATTTACTGTAAAATAGTCATTAGTGTTTTCATGCAGCAGGCAGGACAACAACTTCAGTGTTTTTAGGGAACATAAAATCTTGGTTTAACTTGTATAAATCAACCTGTTACTTCAAAAAGTCTGTACTTCTTTGTGGAAAAGTTGAAAAAATGGAGATGGTAAGCCTTATGGATATTGCATGGAAATGCTAATTACACACATTTTAAAAAACACAGCTGAGCAAAACGCATGCACACATACACACACACACACAAAAAAAAAATCCCCCTCCAGCTAGTCCTGTTTATGTACTTAAGGGTCTCCAGCATCACAGTTTACCCTGTGTGCACCCAGCCAGCAGACCTAATGAGCCCTGTGTTTATTTACCTCTGGCTGCTGGGAAAAGAGGGGGCGTGGTCAAAATCCAATCATGTACCGATGGAGGGAAACTGAGCTCAGGGATGCATGGTGAAGCTCTCTGCGTGTAACTGTCTGCGTTTGGGAAATTCACCAGAGTGCAGAACCACAATGTGTCACAGTTATTTAGAGGCAGCAATATTGGACCTTTAATCTCCGCTTCAACTGTTAAAAATGCTTTTTGCAGCTGTGCGAGAGTGCTCCAGTTGTGTTAGAGCTGTCATTGTTTTGTACACTGATGGGAGTATTGACACAAGGGTTTTCTGTGTCTGGTGGAAAACCCACAAATATCTGTAGAGAGGAGGAACTGGAGAGTTGTCAGTGGGTGAGCACGCAGCAGCACACAGGCACCTTCTAAACTAATCTGACAACCAATCTGACCTGCTTTTTCTTATTCTCTTCTATCTCCCTCGTTCTGTGAGCAGATGTTACAACAAGACCAATGGCACTTTCTCCGGCGGCACTCTGCCTCTAATGCATCGCGTGGCACCGTGCCAACAGGACGGGCTGGAGATGGTGCCTCTGGGCCAGGTTTCGTCACAGTGCCATGGCACCAACAGCCAGATGCACTCTGGTGACCAGGGGGCCGACGCAGGGTACCAGCCAGACGAGCACAAGGAGTCCTCGCCCTCGCAGCATTCCTGCTGTCTGGTCGGGAACAATGAAAACTGTCCAGCAGACAACACTGGTGAGACACATTTGCCCACAAAATTTCCTCAAGTATTATCTCTTTTTCCCCTTTCACCACTTTTTTTGACTTCTTCTTCTCTCTTCTTTTGGTGTTTTCTCATGTCTGTCATACAGAACCATTAGATAATAATAAAAAAAATAACATTCTGCCTGCATTTTTTCACATATGCAAACATGAATCAATTACCCTTAACTTCTCACTACCCTTCTGGTCCTGTTTCTGATTTTAAAATTTTTCCTTTTTATTTCAGAAAATCTATAATTACAGATCATTAAAAAAATCTTTGAATCAAAATTGTTAATTACTTGAGCCATGAAGGTTATAAAATCAGACTACAGAAAATCAGATAAACAATAATTAAATTAACTTTAGGCCAAATGGAACTTGTCTACCTCAAAATGGCTTACATGTCATGAAAACCCTTTTTTCTTTGAGTCAACAGTGAAACTATTTTGTACTCATGAAAATGATCCAACAAAAAGGGAAGCAACTGTAACACCTCAATATGTTGTAAAGTTTTCACATTGCAGCCATTTTTCATTTCAAGAACACTTTGTTTGCATGACAGAAGTGTCTCATAATGATGCTTGTGACCAGTGAAGCGTCTTTATGAGTATATTAGTTATCTACCACTTAGCATTGTAATTGTAAACTTAGACATTTACAGGCTTGGTTTGCTTTCTTGCCAATATTTAGATGAAGAGATGGATACCTCTCTCATGTCTGTGCAATAGATACTGCATACTGAGGCTGCAGCCAGCAAGCAGTTAGCGATGCTTACCATAAAGATTAAAAAAGTCTTAAATAAGTTGCTAAAGCCTTTTCATCCCCAAGAAAACCTTTAACATTTATTCATAACTGTTTCTTTGTCCAGATTAAGCAAATATAATAAAACATGCTAATCAGTGATATTTAAAAGCTTAAGTTTGTGGAAAGAATTTTGCTCGCTGTTTCAGTCTTTGTGCTAACTTTCTGGCCAAAGCTTCATTTGTGTTGTACTGAATGGTATTGATTATCTAACTATGAGCAAGAAAGTGAGTGAGTAGATTTCCCAAAGATGATTTCTTAAGGCATTAGAGCTACAAAACCAATTCTTAGGGAATAAGTGAAAACATTCATTTCCAAATCCTCGTGGTTAAAAACTTTTGCGAAATCGAATACAGACAGGGCTTCTTTTTCCTGCCATACTAGTAAGTTTTTACATCATTACCAATCCTCATGTTGTTTGCAGACAAAATATGCAGCATCACCACAAATTACTCTGTGGGCTCCTTGAAATCTGTTCTTGTCTTCCTTAATATGAAGTGTAAACCCAAGACTCTCCCCTCTCTCTCTCTGTGCAGTTGAGGAGGAGCTGCAGTGTGTGGACACAGAAGGGCCTGTGGTGTGCTGGGAGACTCTTGGCCTGCCAGACTTGGACTGTGACGAAAAGCCTGGGTGGATCTCCAGCAGCAGCCTGGCAGGAGAGCTGATCCAGCCCAGCCCACAGGAGGTCTGAACGCAGCCCACACACAACCAGACGCTCCTGCAGGGTGGAGAGTTTAGAGAAACCAGGCGCAGAGTCTGGATGAGAGACAGTGGTAGAAGTATCACAGAGGATAGTCAGAGACACTGCAAGTTACGGTGACGAGGACACAAAACGTTGGATGGACTGAGGCTGAGAAGCATGACGTGGGAAAAGAGAGGGACTATGGGAGGCTGAGAACAAAGCCAGATGGAGAGAAACACAAAGAGCAAAGGAAAAGTTGCTCAAAGACAGAAACTACATCCCACTGGAGGGAGGACTCTCACAGAGGATCAAAAACTCTTTAGATGACTTATTTATTTTTTGTAGTAGTAAAATATTATTTCATATGAATGTATCTGTTTTAAAGGAAAAAAAAGTTTGTCTTTTATATTATTTATGCCCTTTGGATGAGAAATACTTTTTATTTTTTGTCGTTTTGTCCCTCTGTGTTCCACTTACGCGTGGAGATTAGCAATTGTCTGTGTAAAGTTTTGTAATAATATAAAGAGAAGATATGAAAGAGTAAACAACAACTTATTTTCAATGTCTTTCCTCCCCTCCTTCGTGTGCAGCACCCAGTGAATGATTGCCTCAGTAAGTTTCCCGGCCTCGGTCCAAACCCATCGATATTTCTGGCAGGCCTTTGATGTGGCTCTGTGATGGGCTGTTCCACTGCAGTGACCCCTGAATGGGGTGAACACTCCCTTCACTGTTCAGATTAAGGCTGCTGCTCATTGCTTCAGTGAATACTTGATAGCTCATCGCTTTGCGCGAACTGCACTGTTGCTTTGAGAGCACCGTTGACCTACTGGCCCCAATCTGAAGTTTGAACAGTTCAGACAGAGTTGTGAAGTGTGAAGAGAGCTTTCACACAAATCTTTGTGTGTTAAAACTTATCTCCTGCTAGTATCTGAATACTCTCTCACTTTGAGGACACTTTGTTGATGAAGTTTATATGACCGGCTGGATGTCAGCTGCAAATTCCCAGCTACAGGAAGGAGTCAATCTCAGTTAAAAACTCACAATGTGTCCTTAATAGCAGCAATGAAAAAGAGAGAAAACTCATTTGTACTGTACTACACACTGGTGTTTCAAGGGGCATAAGTAACATTTAAGCACCAAGTACAGCATGGTTTTTCCTCAACTCTCCTGACTTTGTTTAACTGGGGCTAAAAAATGTGGTCAAATCTGCTTCAAATCATCGGACCCAATCTCAGTGATAGGTTACATTGTAAAGTGCAGTGTTTATGACGCACAGGTCCTGTATGGTCTAGCTGTTAGGATTCCTGGTTTGCACCCAGGCGACTCAGCTCCAGCTATAGGAACAGTTTGATGTCTCTCAGTCAACATTCATTTAGCTGCCAAACACTTTTGTATGTCCACAGCATGTTTTAAACTAGAAAACGACCCTGTATGTACAGAGCACAGTACTAATTTGACCTCTATATAGGAATCAAACTCATTCCTTTGAACAGTCGGGCTCTGTTGGAGACAGAAATCTCAGAAACTCAAAACTTGAATGCATAAAACCAAAACTATCTGCTTGACTGGTGCCACTGAAGTCAAGGGGACAAATATATTATTTTGTTTATTTGGGTGAACTGACTTTCAAGTAATCTCAAATTGGGGTGATGGGTAAAAATTTTAATCTGTCCCGGTTTAATGACACCACACTCCATGTTTTCTGGAAACTGAGATTATAACTGCTAACACTGAAGGTGTCTGGTGCAGCTTTAATATCTCACTATAAAGAACAAAATGGGTTGTAATACAGTAGAAATCGAAGGGGTGAAAATGAGTAACTGTTTTCCAAAGTGTGATGCTCCTAAAGTGTGAGGGAATTCATTCATAAATCGGTTGTAATATTCTCCTCTCAGGTTTCAGCCTGCATTACCCAAAGCAATTTTCTGAGGCTTAAACCCTCCATTGGTTTTAAAATAATCTCCATGGTGTGCAGGCTGATTGGAGTTGATAGGATTGCAGCGGGCAGATGACAGGGCTGGCTGTGCTTCACTGAGGATGACTGTGGTGCAGGCTTTCCCGTCTGGTGCCTGTCTGCCAGTCCTCAGGCCCTGGCTCGCCTGGCATCTCTCCTCCCCCCTGATGGAATACTGGATATTCCTGGCACCCGGATTTACTTGCCTGCTGCCGAGGCGTGGCATAGCGTCTTCCGGCTGTTATTTTTAGTTGCGATGGAGACTCGCGGCACTCGTCCAGTTGACTCAAACTCGGTTCTTTCCCAGGAACAGCCTGCATATGAGTTTCTCAGCCTTGAAATCTCAAGCGCTTTAGATGTAGACTGATTTGAAGTGTCTGAGGTGTGAATTGAAAACAGAAAGTGACTGATTGCAGGATGATTGGCAGAAGAGGCCATGCAAATTTATCTTTGATTTCCATGCAGTAGCTCATTGGAATGTTGGTTATGATTCTCTTGCAGCCATGAGGAAGAAAAAGGAACAAAACAATGGGAAGGAAATGAGGCTGGAAACAAACAGAGAAATGGTCCGGGGAGGGAGAGGGGATGCTGACAGATGCAGGCTGGGCTGATGAGGAGAAGATAAGGGCAGGGTTGTCTCTAAATGAGCTGCTTCTCCATCTCCCACGTCTATCAGTCGGCACTCTCCTTCAGCCCTGCCCTGCACCCTCAACCCACGCAGCTACACCCCTTCATTAAGGAGCCCATGGGAACAAGAAAGCTCATTGTCCTTCCTGGAATTTCTGCCCCTCGCTGCCGAGCCGACCTGTTAACGCCAGTCCCTCTCCCCTCCGCCCACCATTCTTCCTCTCTCTCTCTCTCTCATCTCCAGCACACCCTGAATGAATGCAATTCTTATGAATCAGGCAGTGTCTTGTTAACTCGCCGAATTCAGCCCAGGGCGGTTTTATCCTTGAGATGTCACAAACGGCAAGTGAAGCATGTTGTGGTTGGATGAACTCCTACAACATTCTGTCCTGCAAATGATGAGCTCATATGACCATTAATCTATATGATCCCTTGAGGATATCCGCTTTTTTATTTGGTATCGGGCTCAAGGCCTGATGCATGAAGATGTCATACACAGCCAGCTTTCAGCTTACATTCACGCTGATGTAACCACAATATTTGTAGCCTGCACCTGTTGGATGTAATCAGGGGTAAAAAAACAGACACACTGTCTTGTTGTATCCCAGCTGCATCCGTTTAACTGCCCGTTTTCCTCCTGTCAACAGAACCTGTTGACAGAATTAAACTTTCGGGAAGAGATATTTGGTATTCACAAGTCAGAATGAATTCTAAGATCCAAACTTGCTGAAAAATATATTAGCTGTGTAGAGATTTTTATGCACCAACAACTCGAGCATATCATTGCACAAATATGAATAATGCAGTGTTTATTTGTACGGAAGAATTATTTAAAAGAACATTTGTGTTCTTGAGCAAGGATTTCTGTCAAGGTATCTGTCAGTTCAAAGGATCTTAAAATGTTTGTAATTCCAGCAGCAGAGTTTGTGGCCTTGTGCGCTAAAAAATGTGAAGAAGTGGGAAGTGTCAGGATCTGGATGAGCCCTGGTCTCTCTGTTAAAAGTGACAACACACAGTAGTCAAATAATGAGCGCAATCTGATGCTCTTAAAGGAAGAAAAACAACACAGCAGGATGGCTATTAGAATTAAGGAGAAACAGTAATGAACAGTACATATGAAGAAAAACAAACAATAACAGTCTTGTCTAATGAACCCGCTCCAGATGGCTTTAATAATCAGTGCAATACAAGACTGGTTGAGTATTTGAAATGGAAACCTCAACCTCAGGTTTACACGTTGTCATGCTTCGTGAGTTTATATGGCTACAAAGATTACAGGACACAATAGTGTCTTTCACTGATCAAAGGGTTTCGGTGTGTGTTACAGTCCAGTCTGGTGCCAAAAATTCTGTTTTCCAAAATGACAGAAATCATATTTTCTCACTAGAATGTATGATATTTAGTCTGGTAGTTTGGGGTTCATTTGCACAGGGTTTGAGTGACCTGAGATTTCTGCCTCTGCTGCAATGCAGAGTGCAGTGGAATTGCTGTGATACTTCCAGAATTTATATATATTTACACCTGCAGTAAAAAAGCCCCCCTGTCATCAGATAATACACAAAACTCAATCAGTACTTCTCAGGAATTGTTCACAATGATATCTGTAGAATATCCAAAGTAGCCAGAAATATTGGGTAATCTTTAACAGTTTTGTAATGAGGTACTCAGAGGGGAGATATTCAAAATGGAATGGTAAAAATTAATGCAGCAGTGGTTAATATAACCAAGTTTTAAGTCTCTTAAGTCCCTTAAAACTGGCATGCAACGAGAATACTGGATCCTAAGCTTACCATTATGCAACTCAGCAGCTTTTTCATTGTGCTTTTACAACATCCCTAACTTTCAAACTCCATGCCAACTCAGATTTTGTGTAAAAAAGAAAAAAAAGGCAGTTTCCAAGCCCTAGATTAGTTAACATAGCTAAGATTTTCTAAGATCTTGTCCACACTTATGAGTATTTTTCAAAAAGTAGCATTTCCTGTGCATTTTCTGTCTACACAAAAACACAATTTTTGGTCACTGAAAAATGATCATTTGGAAATCTTCAGACAGGGTGAGAATATTCAGAAACTTACTTTTGCAGTGTTGTTCTGTAGACAGGTGAAACAGAGTTTCTGGCAGCTGATGACAGACTGTGCATCGTTATCTCAGCTTATTTGAGATAGAGGAAGATACAGTGCCAGTACTAGCCTTGCTGGCAGAACTTCAGACATGTTTACACAGAAATGTACAGGCACTCATTCACTATATTGAGAAACAGACGTGTCAGAGTGTACTATGGAGATCACTTCATGACCCAACACTCCCACAACACAGTCCCTGCTGCCAATTTTGCAGGTTTCATACAAGCATTGTCAAACCTCTAGTTGCAGTTAGCATACTGGTTTTAGCTTTTTTAGACTTGTGATTGGCCTTCATTGGTGAAGGATTAGGGTCAAATGGCCACTTGTTGGTTTCTCATACTGATTGCAGTGCTTTAATTGTGTTTTTGTGTTTACATTTGGACTGTGGTTCATTTAAATGTCCATGGGTGTGAAAAATCTCAGAAACAAGTATCTCAAATCCTGTGTAAAAACGACCACAAAGAGCTGCTTTCTAGACACCCGTAGAAAAGTTTGAGAATAAGTTTTGCGGTGTTGGGATGAACCAACTCTTTAAATCAGTTGGTTTAAAGATACACACAGGTCATGAATCTTATAAGTACGAATAAACGCTGCACACTTTGAAGTGATGAGACTGAAAGTTATCATCAATCGTCCTCCACGTCCAGTCGAGTGAAGTAGAAAGTAATCCTGGCCCCTTCGTCTGTATCGTACAGAGCCTGGCAGGTGTACATCCCCTCTGCATCCCTCTGAAGCTCCTCAATGAGTAAAGCAGAGGTGTTAACGGGCATATAGATGTGTCCCAGGCTGCTGAACTGAGACTGGAGCTTTGGGCCTTGTCCATAGTTGTAGGCCAGTGCTACATTATTATCAGTCCCAGGTTTGGTGAAGCCCCAGATAAAGATGGTGGGCATGTTGGAACCACAGTCCAAGGTGACTGAGTCTCCCACTGTCGCAGTAGCATTGGAGCGAATGTATTCCACCTCCTCAGGGTCAAGTATCTCCAGACCTGTAACGTGAGACAGCCGGAGTCAGTTACTGTTACTGTAAGGAGAGAAAAAGCTTTTGTGTTGTTTTCCTCAAATAAACAGAAAACAGCCTCTACGAGCTCGGTATTGACAGATGTTTCGTGTCCTCAGAAAAGTTTTACAAGACCTCACAGTTTGTTGGGAATTGACTGAGTCAGCATTTGAGGATGAACAACAAATAATTAAACACACTCATAGTTTATCTGCCTCTGGCTTGTTTGATGGATCAAATTTTATGGCCCTCCCTCCAACTGCACCGAGGAATTTACCAAAATAATGACAGCGGTTTGTTATAAAGAGAAAGACTATCCACCCTGACTTGTCTCCAAATCAACATCTTTGTCGTCAAAGTAAGCTAGAAGACAATTACCTTGTAGAGGAAGAGCCAGCCAGCAGAGGAGCATGCAGAAATAAGGAATCATCTTCAGATCTCTGTGGTACCACTGAGCTTCAGCTGGAAATTTCAATTCAAAAGGCTATTTAAAGCCTATCACAGCCGGTGAAAGCGTGTCTCCTCTCCAGTCCAGTGCTGTACACACTGAGAGTGACTGAGCAGAGCTGAAGGACTGACAGGGAGAATTCTTTTTCAAACTACACTGGATTCACCTTAAATTATTCATCGGTGTTTCCACCTCCCCAGTGTCGCTCCATTTCGCCCATCTCTCCGGCTCTCCACTCATGACTGGGCTAATGGCTGGACCTGAGAATGAAAGGTGTAGGGTGTCAGAATGATGCCATTGCTTCATATATTATTGAATAAACTGGCAAAGATAGCCTTTTTAGAAATTCCATCACTCCAACATGAAATGAAAACCAGGGCCTGGCAAGGTCGAGAAATCAGCGCTGAGGCTCCCACGCAAACACCTGCGAGTTATTATTTACCCCATGAGGGGAGAGCAGCCTGAATAAAATGAGCTGGTTCATGTCATATACTGATAACTGGTTTTCTCATGACTCAGTGCACAGCGCTGTGTCGTCTCCAGATTTAATCGAGTGTGAATCATTGACACAGTGCCCATAAAATCTAAAAACTGCATGAATTTTGTTTTGCATTATTCATGTATGGATATCCACAAATCCTTAAATGCTTGTTAGAGAAGGGCACTCACTCCAAGATCTCAGTTGTATTGAAAAAAGGACTGTGTTTAGACTAGATTTAAGAGGAGACAAACAGTGAGCATCATTAGTGGTGCCACACAGCTGCCAGTAAAAACTTTTTTTTTTTTTCCCAGAGCCTCTGACTGAGATTTGGGCCCGCTCGCTGCAACAGATGAGGCTGAAGCTAAGCAGAGCTGCCCTGCGAGCGGCCCATAAACCTGCTCTTACTGGAGGCAGCCCCAGACTGAGGAAAAAGCTCTAATTAGTAAGGACTTAGTGTACAGCTCTTTTTTGGGGGGGGCGGGGGGGACTATATTTAGAAGGCTGTTGGAAGACAGACAGATGTAATAAAAATGCAATATAAAACAACATGGTTTCTGAGGGCAGAGTGGACTGGCAGATGAAGTTCAAAAATGTGTCAGAGAAACATTGACAAGCTAGTAAACACATCACACAATAATGTTTGTAATGCAATCACAAAGAAGTATTTTACAATGGAAAACAGTGACCTGACCAAAATCTTTGCTACATAAGCAGCAACAAGAGCAACAAAGCAGAAAAGAGGGTTAGAAGTGTGGTGGTTCAAAGAGTGCAGCAGACTTGTTTTCAAGAGGAAAATACAGCAAAGAAGGACAACAAGTTTACGAGGAGTTGACAAATTTGAGGGACTTTTAACGTGGGGTTTTCTTTAAGAAAGAACTACCAACTTGTTGGCAGTTTAATGGTGTTTGCATTCAACTGGTTGTCATCAGAATATAGCAGGCTTGGCTCTCAGTTCATATTATGTCACTGTTAAGAGCAGCACTTGACATTTAAGCCTAAAGTTTGCCAGAAATGCATAATGCTCAAGGAAAAACAATGATTTGTTCTGCCTTTATAATTTAAAAACACTACAAAAACCGTACTGGTCATTTTTTTAGCAATAATTTGTATTTGAACCACCTGAAGTTGAAGTCATATGAAAATACCTGCGCAAGTCCCAAGTTCTGAGAAGCCAATGCAGCAGACGTCTTTTATTTTATAATAATTTATGACCATTTCTCACACACTTTTCCTTTGTTGGACTTGAAGTCCTGTTCTGTTGGAGTAAGAAGTGACCAAATTCTTTACTGGTGAAGCACATCCTCTCTAAGCTCTGCAGTCCTGAACACAAGTGCCTGCCACATCTGCTGGCTGGCTGCCTGATTTGCTGCCTGGCTGCTTGAAACTTGAAAAAAAAAAAAAAAAAGGGGAAGGAGGAAGATCAGGCGACTGGAAAATGTGAGTCGTTGAAAAACAAAATGTTTTGGATGGTGGTCGATGTGGGGGAGAGTTAGGGACAAAGGAAAGGTTGCATCTTATCTGGACCCTCTTAGCCCTGTAAAAGCTTTCAGGTGCAGTGCCCCATCGAGCAGATCCGGCTGAGCCAAGCTTGAGCAACTTTTTTTTTTTTGCTCTTGGCAGCAGATGAGAGAACAGAATCAGACCCAGATAGCTGGGACTATATAGGGATCTGGGTAACACATTACTGCAACCCCAACATGTGCCACCCGCCCAGACTGAGCACTTGGCAACAGTGCGCTTTATGTGCGAGTAAAGCTGGCAAAACAGGTGGGTTTCCAAAAGTGTGCCCTATGATTAGATCAGTCATTACCACTGGCATTGTTGAAAGCAAAGCTAACCTCTCATTTCAGAGGACCACCTGTATTGGAATTTGTTACTAAAGCTTAACAGCAGATGATTCAAGCTCTCAGGGAGGAAAATAGTCTGTGTTGGCACACAGTCGGGATGTGTGTTTCCACTTATCACCAAATGAGATTCTGATTTCCTTTTATTTTCCTTTATTTTCACAGTGCTGTACAGCCACTGTTTCTTTTTTTTTCTCCTCAAGTTTTATACAAGTTGTCCAGTGTTCAGCAGTGTTGACTCCCTCCTTTTTGTAAGTCTTCTATTTTCTTGTCTTCTTGCCATCCTCAGACTTGAGTCCCTTACATCCCAGGCTGGCTGCAGCTGGAAGGTTTCCTCCTCCTCCTCCTCCTCCTCCTCTTCTTCTCCCTGCTTTTTCTTCAGTTGACAGTTGTGTCAGGGACCACACATTGAGGAGGTGGAGCGAGACTGTTGTACTATTCTGGTAGACAGGCTAACATATATTAGCCAGCCTACTGTATATTTCTGCTCTATCATCATTTATCTGCCAGGAGGGCAGAACAGAGGTAAGCAAGGCTATGCAGAGGGTTGTGCTCGTAAAGCACAGAGGCCCACCCTCGTGTCCTCCTTTTCCCTCCAGGCTAACTCATCTCATAGCTTCGTACGTCACAATGCTTGCCTCCTTGGCAGAGGGCTCCCTATCAGGCATCTACCTGAATCACAGAGCAGAGCACAGCCACAGATGACTGGCCTTGGGACAAGAGTGACAGGAAGGAGGCCCCTCTCCTCAACTGAGCCCCAGGAGTGTACATGCACAAAATATTGTTTAAGAGAAAAGCTACAGAGAAAGTCTGCAATCCTGCAGCCATGCACAAGCTGTGTTCCTGCTAATATATAGCACTCGAATCAAGTTTTCTCACAAGTAGACAAATTATGAGTCAGAGGGAGTAAGACAATCCCACTTGTGCTAACTACAGTCGTAAATACAAGAAATGCCAAAATAATGCTCAACTGTTATAAACAAGAATTAGTATTGTAAACAAGTATCATAAGTAGACCATCACACACCCATATTTAAAGAATTTTTTTTTTAAATTTTAGGAAATACTGACTGATGAAGCTCTAATCACTCTCATCCGGTAAGTAATAGATCAACCAGCAGCTGGGTAGCTTAGCTTAGTACAAACATTGGAAATAGGAGGAGAAAGCTAGCCAAGCTCTGTCCAATAGTAAAAAATCCACCAGGCTGCTTCTATGAATCTTTCTTTTATTTTTATTCATTATATATTATGATGTTCTATCCAATTACTCTCTGTCTACATTGTAATCTTCGCTAGCTAGTTAGCTGAAAGTACTTTTTTACCACATGGTTGTTAATTTTAGCTTTTCAATGAAAAAAATGTTCTGTGTTTAAATAATTCTACTGTTTGCCCCTAAAACAAGTGTGTTAAAAATACTTGAATGGAAAAGCCAGAATCTTTACAGACGTCAAGCCATCTTTAGTGCTACAAAGTGTAAAACAAAGAATCACAGTGATGGATGTTGTCATCCACAGATAAAAAGCAAGAGATTAAATACTTATAATAACATAAATGTTGATGGCTGAAATCAAAGACTCTGCTCTGTACAGTATTTGTTATGAGGCTGGGATGATTTGTTCAGTTTTAATGGATGGGCAGAAGTGAGTTTATAAGGTTGTAGATAAATTTACTGTCACTGCCAAAAGTGGGATGATGATTTGATGATCACTTGCACTTCAAGCAGCTTACATTAACGTAAGTCTTTTAGCCCCATGTCTCATGCTGACATCTTGTTTTTCTCAAAACCAGAAGAAAAATCTGTCATTGGCTTAAGATTCTTTCACTTGCTCCCAATTAAAATCAACTCGTGTAAACTGTTTACTTGAACCAAGTGTTGTTCTCTTGAGAATACTGAAAAGATCTGCTTATTTTGCCTTGTTTCAAGATGTTTATACTCAAAGAGTCCTGTAACGAGAGAACCCACATCATATCGAACAGGAGCTAACTTACTCCACTGACAGAAGTTTTATTTTGATTGCAATACTCCATGTGATGTTTAACAGGGTCTGACTTTGGTCATTTTTCACAGTGTGCTGGTCCCAGACGAGCTTGCGACATGCTACGTAGGGTATGTAAACCACAGGGGTGGAGAGGGCCTGGCACTCTCCCCTCTTGTGGTGCAGAAAGCAGGTCCATTTCAGGGAATGTGTGTGAAGTCCTGGAAGAGCTGACCTGGAAAGAGTCAGATGGGGATTGGGGCTTAAGCACCATACAGGCTTTCTGCAAACAACATATGGAAAGGCTTTGGTGGCTAATGTAGCGTGGAGTATTTATGGACTGA
The DNA here is from genome assembly GCA_029814765.1 of Acanthurus leucopareius. NCBI lineage: Eukaryota > Metazoa > Chordata > Actinopteri > Acanthuriformes > Acanthuridae > Acanthurus > Acanthurus leucopareius. The sequence continues at coordinate 4,561,411 of JAQMCX010000055.1, read as the reverse complement.
GTGCAGACTTGACCACTGTCCATCAGGATCTGGAGAGCAGATATGGCCCATTCAGCCACAACCTCCACAACCATTTCCACAAGACCACCTCGTCAGGACCAGCCCCCTCCGGCACTGCCCCCCTGCTCCAGCTTTTCCCCATGGGACCCTCACACTGCTCCTGGTTCAGCTGTTTAGTGTACAGTAGCTCATACCCACAATCCTCTCTGAGCAGGTGGTCTGTCATAGGCCTCTTTGTCGTCCAGAGACTCTCCATGGCAGCTGAGGGCAAAGAACAACAGGAACATGCAATAATCTAGCATTTTAGGCTTTTCTGGCTGCAGCGTGTCTGACTTTATTAATTCAGTCAGAAAATCATCATATCAGATTAAGAGCATGAGGTTGACACAGCGGTTGGCTCCATGAATATTTCATTTAGTGGTTTTTACTTTATAAAGTGGATAGAGCCATATTAGAGGAAACAGTGACTGCAGCAAGTTCTGCTTTTAAGCCACTGCAACAAAATCAAACAAGCATGTTGCACAAGGGGACAACACACCTGATCCAAATTCCCTTTGATCCTCGCAATCTGAGCATTTTCTCTTGCTATTGAAATTTAGTGTTTGTCTGGTTGTAAGGTAAAAAAAAACCTCTAAAACCTTTTGATCACATGTCAGAATACAAATGCCTGTTCCTCATGAGATGGTAAAGAATTAGATGAGTGTGCAATTTGGATGCTTACCTTTTAGTTTTTGTGTGACTTGACACCAGCCAAACATTAGTTAATGTCAACTCAAATGCAAACCTTTATCTCACTGACAATAAATTGCATGTAATACAAAGAAGCATCATCCCAGTGTTGTCATTGAGTTAAAGGATTTTGATATTGATTGTGCTCTGGGATGAATGGAATGGGACTAATCGCTGAATTTTGTTAAAAAAAATAAATAAAAAAAACCGTTCAAAAGCCTAAATCTATGGCATACTTTTAAAAATGAATAGCAATAATGTTAAGTGTTTGGCATGAGATGTATAGAATGTGGGCTAAAATCTGCAGAAAACAGGTGTTTAAAGAGCTTTGGGCAGATGCGGACATTTTTCTTTTCCTCAGCATATTTTATAGTCACTGCAACATTTGTTTCTTGTTCAAAGTGTTTATGTTGCAGCATTTGGGGAACACTTTGTATTATTATCCAATTCATAACCAGATGTACAACAGTAAATTATCAGACTCTCTCAACAGAAGCCAACACTGTGGCATGTCAACAGTTTAAATGTTGAGACCTTTTCCTTAAACCAGTACTTCAAAATGCTTTAAACGTGACAGTAAAATTACTGTTTTGTTTCCACTGGTGTAATGGAGTTGTCAAAGGGTCTAACTCCTTCATCTTCTAGAAAGATATATACTCTGTGTAATTTACAAGTGTGCCACTAATTTGTGTAAACGCCAGTGTTAACGTGCACGAGCTGGTTGGCACTTGCAGGTTCAAGAGCAGCACCAATCAAAAGTCTGTTAGTTTTGCAGCCTTGTTCAAAATAAATGTAAATTTTTAAAAACGTCCTGTATTCACAGAAATGTATATCATACACAAGTTCATAGGACAGTCCAACAGGACAGATTATGGCTTCATATGAATTTCTGGACCGACCCTCATGCCTTCAGGCCAGAGAGCGTCTAAACATAACTCCTTAGGCATAAATGTATCTACAGACATCATGGTACCAACTATGATCTCAGCTCACATCAAGTCGGTTCATAGCTGCTAATATTTGCACCCTGCCAACTGGTAATATGTGTTATCGTGTATGGTTTAGAAAACCGACAGGTGGGGTAATACATGATTACACACAACACAGCTGTGATGCTGACATATTCATTACGTACAGCTGATGGTGTTGTTTTGAAATAACATGAATGAAATCACTGTAACCATAAGAGGAACAAAAAGAAATGGATTTTCGCCATTCAAGCTTCGTTGTCACTTTAATCGGTGCTGAGCTTGTTAGTGACTCAGGCCGACAAGTCCACTAAGCAGATGCCTGTAATTCTTCTGCTCTCTACTAAGAGATTGAACCACAGCTGACATTATAAAAATATCAGTGTTTTCAGGAAATATTGTCTGTCTGAGTTTTGGTGGGTTTTTTTCACTCAAGACCAGTGCTATGAACTGTGGTCTAAAGTAAGGCATATACCTGTGAAAATAATCTTAATTTTCATACAAACTCTTTTTATATATTAAAAATTATGCTTGATGAACAACAAAGTTTATTACAAATTTAATAACGTGACTAGAAAGTTTTTTGTTCTTGCAAACACTCCAAAGTAACATGTGACCGATGTTTCCATGTAAGACAAAGGTAAAACCAGCCTTTCTGTTCCCTTTAGCTTCTTTACAAGCTTCTAAAATGGATACAGAGGAGGTTTCTGCTATTTATATGAAAGAGGTCACAAGAGCTTTTTCGGTGGGAAAGGTGACTGTAAAGAAAACAGCATTTTTTCCAGGCAACTGTTGCTTTTGTTCCTGCTGTCATTATTTGGACCCTGTGAATATTATTAGTAGACAGAGAATTATGTTATCCAAGTTAAAGAAAAAAAACCCAACTCCACTGAGAGAAAAGAACTGATCTAAACTTTTAAGTTTCTTTTATTTCAAAAGTCTATTGACAGTTTCTGTGTTTCCACTTAAGGTTTACATTCAGATATGTGTTGTACATTCAGACATGTAGTGAGTGTAAAATGATGATCAGAACAAAGAAAGTACAGCCATGGAGGACTGGATGTTATCTTACTTTTATGTCAAATGTGCTCCAAAGAATAAATATCCAAGGAAATCTTAAAAATTGTGGATTCTGTGTAAGTAAATTCATCAGCTGCTCAAGTTTGCACACATGTGACAACATGAAATCTATTTATTTTCACAAGCTCAAACCTGCTCCACAATGTCAAATCACTTTCACCAGCTTACAGTGATATATGCTTCCATTTACACATACAGCAGCCATGTAATCAAATACCATCAAGGGTAAACAAACTATTCACACTTCATTGCCACTGAATGCAACAGAGTGACACATTTCTGTGACGGGCTGCATCAAATCTGTGACATGAAGGTTTCCGCTCCTGCTGCATGGTTTTTGTAAGGTAAAGACATTAAAGCATTACAATTTTCTTTTTTCAAAAACAAACTTGAACCCTGGAGTGCCTTCCCCATCTGGAAGCAGTAGAGCGCTTGTCTAAAAGATAAAAACGATATGAATCGCTGCTGGCAACTCAAATGTCCAGTCTGGGATCAATTACATAGACAGGATTCAGAGAAAGAGAAAAAGAGGAGGGGAGCGCAGATTCTATATCATGGTCTGGTCCAGCATCGGCATGCAGCCCACATACACCCACACACAAACACACGCACTAAACAAACTACTCTGTGACCTGCAGCTTGTGCGCATAGTTCCCAGAGTCTGGTTATGGATTGGCCGAGACCGCATGCTGCCATGTTCCCGCCCCACTCGCACACTGCATTTAACAAGCAACTGATGGCAGTTCCAGATGAGGCCACTCTCAGCCAGCTGCTCTGTCATGTGGGTTGAGACAAGGATTTCTTCTAGGATCAATAGAAATACATTGGTTGTCTCCTTTATGTCTTTGTGTAGTTTTATAGTAATGAAAATTTCATCAAAACATGTCAACTATTAAATTTCTTTTTAGCTTTACATCTAATGTAATAAGTTTGTCTAATATTTCTGTACTCACAATCCATATCGTTCAGCATGTTGAAACATCTGCACCGCAGTCTCAACAAAGTGCATTACGGGAACTTAAAAAACAGAGGGGAGGAGGGTCGCCGTGGAATGAATATGAATAACACAAAGTAAAAACAGACAGCACAACCGGGACAGAAGAATGGGAGAAAGACAAAAGGATTTAATGGACTCCAGACTGTTTTGAACGCTGGCTGTTTCAAAGGGGGACGCTGCCATATGCACATCCACACTCACTGTGTTTGTTGGAGGCCTGAGCAAGCAGGACCAGGCATTCGAAGCTTAGCTAAAGGTCACAGCAACACCTTCAGTCCCCATAACCTTTTTCGGGTCAAGCTTCTATTCACAAATAGTGCAGGACCTCACCTCATGTGGCCCCATTAAACTGCATAGGCAGGGCCTGCTCTGTGTCTCCTGTTACCCTCACAAATGTAAATACACACACTTTCAACTGGATGGTACACTTCACATCACTGTATAGTGATATTTGTAGGCTCATTGCACGTAGCCTCAGATTAGTCTGATTAATCAGAAGTAAATTAAAATAAAACAGTATTTATTAGTGTAATTATTTAATTAAAAAAATGACATCTATATATAGTAACTATCCACAGTCATTAGACTTTTGTTGATGGTACACATGTGGGCAGAAAAATGTCCATTCTTTAAGTACTTTTTACTATTCAAATTTCCTTTCTCTTTTTTATTCACCTAATTTCTTAATACTTAATATAATTATCCTTACTTACTTAATTCTAAGTTTCCAGACCCAACGATTTAAACATTTTTCACTTTCTCTCTAAAATTCTTTCAAATTATGTAATATTAATATTATTATTGAAACATTTTATGCATTTTTTCAGACTAGCGATCAGATTTATCCACTTAAAAAAATATATATCTTTAGCACTGAACCAAGACTAAACAATTCTGAGCAGATTGCATTTCCAATTCACCACCCCAAAGACAGTTAATACAATATCTGAAAAATTTGGGATTTGCCTGCTTTTCAAAGACATCTGGAATCTGATGTGAATATTCTTCATCACTGTTTCCTTCTTCTTCTGTCTTTAACTCATAACTGTTTGTGCAAAGCAAAGCTGTTACTGACTAAAGGGGAATGGTGACTGGCTATGGCCATGATTAAAATTCATCGGAGTTACTCTACTGCCATCTACTGTCCGCTGTGCTTTTCCACAATTACTGATGATCAAATATTATGTTGTGTTGAGAAACTTGAGCAGCAGGAGAATGCTTTGACCACCAGTACCTTAGCTAACACAGCCAAGTTTCAGGAAACTATGTCTTTTTTTAAACTGACTGAACTGATAAAGGAAAAGCAGATAGAGGAGCAATTTCTGTTTAAATTTGGACTAAAGCTAAAATGAGATCTTTTGCAGCTAGAGGACAGTGATGTGGTCAGTGTTGGTTTCCACTGACTTATAGAACACCTGCTTTCTGCTTAGCATGCTGTCCCTGGTCAGTATAGCTCACCTGTTTATCCAGTGCATCATTGGTATTCTGCCATCATGGGAGCAGTACTCATCCTCATCTTTTCCTAACCTAATGTTTGTCTGATTTATTCGGGTGTGTATTTTCCAGAAAGGTTTATTCTGCATTATTTGAGTTGGTAGGAGATGTGAAAAACCATCTCATTCCATCTAATCCTGTCCCTGTGGGGCAGACAAGATATAAACCTTTGTGTTACTGGGTTTTAACACCTCACTGTCACTGAACCTAATGTAAACATTACCTTAGCTCATCTCCTACATGGACTTAATCCAAGAGAACAGGTTCCCATCCACTGCAGAGACTTTGCCACTTTTATGTGCCAACAACCTTGATCTCAACACAATCAAGGCTGTGAGGATCAAACTGACTTTCACAAGAACCCAGATGCTCATTTTCCTTCGCTTATCAAAAATACCTTATAACTGATTAACAGTTGAGTCAATCAAACACATCGTATCCACATTGACCATCGGATGCTTTCATGTCACAACCCTGGCAGCTCAAACATGTTGCACAAATTCTGGTCCAAATTCTTACCAATGAAAATCTACTCAGCATCCATTTGCTACACTCTCTGGCTCTGCCTCCTTCTTTTCAGAGCAGTTTGTCATTTTCTGTGTCTGCTGGCTGCCCTCCATCAAACACCAGCAGGATTTTAAAGCAAGGGCAGGAAGAAAACATGATTGTTGCTGACTTTGCCCATCTGGGAAACCACCTGTTTGAGATACCAGTCCTGTGCATCAGTGCCTGCACCAGGCACCACGGCAACCGCTTCTCCCCAATTAAAATTACGATCTCAACATAACATACACACATACACATACACATACACACACAGCAGAACCACTGTCAGAGCGACTGAACAAACACACAAATCTGCACAAGGTTTTACATTATTCAAGCTATTTATCAGTGTTAGCCACTGATGCACCCTCGCTTTGTTTTGAGCTTAATTGCATTCTCAAGATGATAGTTTTTTTTCTGGTATTTAGAATTATAAAGGAGAATGACAATATTGTTGCTGCAGTGTTTCAAGTATGTAGTTTCCTTTTGTCTGCATTCTTTTGCTGTCAAGTCCAGTAATTGACATGCATATCAGTTGTCTTCTTTGTTACTGCCTTGTATGTTATGTGTAATGTATTGTGTGCATAAATCAGTGCATCCTTTTTAATACAACAGCATTATCAGCATCATCATGGGTGAAACTGAAAATGAAAAAAAATACAACTTTAACGTGTAACTCATGCACATATGTAGGTATCTCAGGCATAACAGTTTCATTTTATATGAATTTAATACAAGAAGACCACCTGAGGATGGATGATATACTTTAATACAAGAACAAACACACAAGCACACACACAGCTATTGTCTGCTGAGTACAGGCTGTTCTTAGGCGTACTTTGTCTCCACTCTAAAAGTGGTGATAGAGATTGTAGGTGAGGGACTTGACATCCTACATTGCTACAAACAATGGTCATTCGTAGTGTTTGTCACCACGGAAACCATTCGTTTCTTGGCAACGTTCCTATCATCTCTGGCTGACTGAAAAATCAAATCTAATGATGGAGTTCCAGCAGTTGACTGAAAGAAAAATGTTTGCGAGCAAAGTGCCTGCGAGAGCTTTGGCGGTGTGAAAAAGCACACAGGTGAGGGGGAAAATAATGATGAGTTGGTACAGAAAAATTTTTACTTTTCAGGTGGCTTCGATGGGTCTGCAGACTTCTTGCAGGTGCTGACAGGTGGTTTTCTTGACCCTAATGAAGGCAGCAAGCCGAAACGCGTCAGTCATACAAAGTCTGCACAGACTTCAAACTGCAAGCGTTGCTGGTGCTTTTTGACCTCCTTAAGTGGTTTTCTGAAGATAGTAGCTGAGCTACAAGTTGTTTAACCACATTAGTAACTCATTCAGACTGACAACCTCACCTCTCAAAATCTAACATTTTTTTTAATTTAGTCATTAATATGTAAGTGCTCAGCGCAAAGTGATGCCCTGTGAGTAGCAACTACTATTGTCTTTGTCTAGTAAAGCTTTGAATTCAATACAGTAAGCCTTGACATTAAAGATCCATAGTTTTATCATCATAATTACTAATAGAAATTAATTTTTGTTTTAAGTCTTTTTATTTGCATATAATTTTATGGGAGGTCCTCTCTTAAATACATTTCTCTGCTCATTCCTTCCCTGTAGCACCATCACATTCCCTAAGGGTAAACCAATTTACATTCTTGTTTTGCTCTTCAGATCCATGCCAGTTTCCATGACAACATAGTTTCACTTTCTCATCCTCTCTGTCTCACTCCTCTCTCTCTCTCTCGTTCTCTCTTTCCCTCCCGCTCCTTTCTTATGTTCTCTTGACCTTCCTCCGATGTTTCATTTTCTTTCTCTCCAAATACTCAGGTCCAAATTCCTCCTCTCCTCTCATTTCCTCTCCTAATTGAGCTCATTCCTCTGCTTGCCATGTAACCAGCGGAAAATAATAGACTGAGATAAAAAAATATGTTGGGGGGTTGAATTCACAGCATCTTTTTTGCATTTCTATCATAAAATACAAATGCAGCATACTCTGCAGACTGTTTTATTTTCTCTTAAATATCCCCGAGCTGGTCTATTTGGCAGGAGTGATGCCTACAGAGCCTAAAATTGTTGAATCAAAACAATGCACAGCAGAGTATTCTGTCCTTTGAATAAAACAAAAGTCTTGTTTGGCCATTAGTGTGCCGACACAAAAGCATATATACAACTCAAAGGAGAAAATGTTTATGAGAAAAACAAGATGCTTCAAACAAATAATCATATATGTCTCCTTATCATGTAATTTAGTTATTCAAAGAGCAAAAAAATGTTCATCCTTAATCCATTCTGAGCTCCATCTTAATTTGATATATAACAACAGAATAATGTGGAGTGCAGATCTCTTCCCAGTGGTGTAATTAAAATCTCAAGCTATTTAATTACTCAATGATTAAAAACGTCTGATGCCAACAGGTGTGATGGCTCATCCTTGGCTGATAAATGCCAGTCCTTTCTGCCTTGTCTGAAGGGAGAAGGTCACGAAAGAGGTGGGCAGTGTCCTTCACGACAGTGATCAGTCTGCCTGCTCTCACTCCATGTCTGCAGGTCAGGGAGTCACAGCAAGTCACCTCTGTGGTTTGGGATTATTTTCACTGCTCCATTATGACCCTTGTCCACTACAGATTGTGTTTTATTCCTCCTCCTACTCTCAGTATGAATCACTGCAGCTCCCTTCATGAGGATTTAGGGCTTGTACTGTATATGGCCCTCCCTGGGGTTTCTTATTCGTCATACTTTGAGCAAAAAGGAGGAAAAAACCCTACTGTGTGGGTGGTCTAGAAACCTCCATCCTAGAGTTTAGGAAAGCAACTGTTGCAGGTGCAAATCCTTGCAGCAGTGGAAACATCTGGACAAGGATAGTAGATGAGATGTACTCTCCTTTTGAACAATGTCTCATGCTCCTTTGATTATGGCAAAGCCTTTGGTAGAATTAAGTGGCAGCCAACATCTGGTAAGAAATAAGTGTCTGTTGCTGCTCCTTGATCCAACTTACTGTCAGTGTATTTTAATGTATAAAATGCCTCATGAAATCACATATGCTCCGTCAGCCTTTCCTGGTTAACAGGTTTCATGAAACATTAGCTGAGTTTCCATCTCATTTTAAAAACACTGTCAGTATTTATGTAGGAAATGTCTTTATCTTAAGTTCACTTAAGGGGATGTAGCTAAGCCTACTTCTTCTACCCACACCACCAGAGGGAGTATTCAACTAAAAAGGAGCAGGTTTAACTGCAACAACTGGATTTTCACTCTGAGTAACTTTTTAATGTAATCCTTAAATCTAAATGTCCGAGCTCAGTTTCAGTGTTGCTGATGTTCTACTCTAAATATGAAGTCATGCCTGTCCTCTGCTGCAGGGTGGCATTAGAAATGTGCTCTGGCATCTGAGATTGACAAGGTAATTTGCTGGATCAGCGATGGTCATAAAACGTGTGATATCTGCTATTTTATTGATACAGTGATTTATTTTCTCGTAAATTATTAAGGGTTCCCACAGTAAACGACAAAATTTAATTAAGGGGTGTTCACATCAGCATTATCTGACATATTATAAATGTCACTGTGATAATTTCAAGAGAATAATAATAATTTTAAAAAAAAATCCGACTCAAACAAGCGCAGAAGTCCAGTATGACATATCAGTACAGTGACATACGGATGCCCGTGTGGCCAGACTAATTATTGTCAGCGGCTGGGAGTGATATGGACTCGCAGAGAAATGCAACGTCCTGCCCTTCTACATCTTGAATAGTGGGAGTCATGAACCGCTGCAAGGTGACGCGTCCTCTGATTTCAACCGAAACTTCAACCTAGACACGCCGTGTTATTTATCACCATCTGAACCTCCGTCAAACTGCACCAGCGCCTTTTCTTATCAAACATCAGGATCGGGACCATCTTGCGCAGTGGTACGGCGAGCGGAGCAAGCGGTGGCGGCGGCCACTCCGGGGAATGTCGACTGGCCGTCAGTCCTGACATCGGCCTCTTCTGATCTCAGACACCAGGTACAGTACACAGCATTTCAAAACACTGTCACTGCCGAGGCATGCTAGCCGTCCGCGTATTTCTCAGCTGTCTTCCTTATGTGCGGACTCGTATAACTTTCCCCTCTTTTTATGAAGTCTTCGGGTCGCTAGCAAGCCAATAACAAAGTTCAAATCCCGTTAGCTAGCAGTGGTTCGCTTGCAGATGTGTGCTACGGCAACGTCAGTTTACAAGCAAGTAGCCTAGCGAAGACATGAATTAGCATGCTAAGTTAGCCCGTGGACCTGGCTGGCGCAGCAAGTCTCCGCTGTGAGCGCCGGGGTTCACAACAGGGGCATGTGTCCTTAAATTCTCCTAACAAGAATGCGGTGCTTGTTTCACTCTACGCTTTCGCAATCTCAGAGTGTCGACAAGTATGTTTACATTCCAGATGTGTAAATTACTAATATTAGCTTGTCATCAAGCTAATCTGACAGACGCAGCCAAAGCGGCATTTGAATGGTTTTGTGCTAAGCAGCTAAACCGTGTTCAGTGGGTGACAGACTGCGTAACGATACCTGTCACTTCAACACAGACTCTGCGAGGGCATGTGGAGACCAACATGCTGTTAACGCTGCCGCTGCTTCACACTGGCTGCCACTTTACTGCGCTGTGGTCAACGTTAACTTAATGGAGGAAAACATGTTTATTATTTCAAAATGTTTGACTTTAGTAGGCATTTCCTGCCCCGCTGTGATTCAGTTACTCTTAACCAGGCGTACTAACGTTATGTGACCGGAGTCAAGCTGCAATTCAAGTTCAAACCTATTAACTTAAAAGCTGTAATGATTAAAGTTAATAATGTAAATTTGATATGATGAAATAATGTATGCTTTGTACCACTTCTTGAATTGTAGTTATTATTAAAATTCATGCTAAATGGCTGCATATAGGCAATGTAGTTTTTTTTCTAACAGACCCCTTTAAATGTGTTTTTATCACTCTTTTTCTCTGTGTGTGGTTGTGTGTGTGGTCTTAGCCCAGTAAACTTCTGACAGCCCATAACTGTGCTAGTTCAGCCTGTTGAATATGGTGTGACTCTGCTGCCCTAAAACCTGTTCACAGGGAACGATACTACAGCTTCTCTTTCCGTGTGTGTGCACAGGCACTTCATGCTGTTTGTGTATCTACAATATCCTGCTGAGCTATATATAGCTCCTAACAGAGTTTGCAACTTGATCCGAATTGTCTTTCGAAGGCACAGTACACTGTGTGTTGCTTTTAACGGGAAGTGAAATATCTCCTAGTCCAGAGAATCTTTTCCTTTTCTGACCTTATTTTTAAAAAAAAATGGACAGTCCATCGCCGACCCGTAGGCCTTTGTGCAAGCCTGTTTCACTTTATCCTTTTTGATTTTGAATGTAATTTGTCCTGTGGGGTCCTTGTAGATGAAGTTGTGGTAGATAATAATAGAAACCAGGTGTGCAACCTGTACTGATCCAGTATGCCAGAGCTTAATAGACCAATTAATACTTTGTTTTTAGTTCATTCAGTGTTCGGCACTTTACAGACTACATGGATATTTTAGTAAGCGTTTGTGTGCACTTCTTGAACTTTGTTTGAATAGAACAAGTGGCAGAACAGGTGATGACAAAGCAGACCTGTTACAATAAGAAGGCAATGTGTGTCTAATTTCTACCGAATGCCTCTTCCCCTTCTGTATATTAAAGAGTTGATTTAAATGAATAAGCATGTGGCAGCCACTGCATGTCCATACAGACTGCTCAGTGCAAGCAGAGACAGATTTGGTGAGCTGCTGACAAAGTGTCTCTTATCTGGTTAGGTGATCTGAGAACTTTGGGGTGAGTTACAGGGAGCACTGCTAAGGTGAGCTATGAAAGAATAATGTGATATTGAGAACATTTCCACACAACAGAACACACTAAGACCCTTAAGTACTGACTCTGTAGGCATTAAGAAAATAGCCAGGCTGCAGTCTTGTCCCTAAGTAGAAAGTATTTAGACTAAACATTTTTATGACACTTGCATGATGGCGGACACTTACATGCCTGTCTGTTGTGGTTCTATAACTTTCACTGTGTTAAACTTTTGCATGGTTTTTGTCAGTCTTACAAATTACAGCAATGCATTTAATCACACATTGTCAGAAGATTGCATTCAAGCACTTTACCTTCACCTAACTTAAGGCTGGTGAGAATAAAACTATTTGAACCAAAGTGTGAACCAGATAACCCTGCTGAGACCTTGTGAGCATGCAGGTTTTGGTCCCTATACGAGCAAACTGTGGTGATATTTGCTAGAAGTGAGAATGAATGAATGACCTAACTGATGGGGCTGTCCAGAGTAGTTCAAAGCATTGTTTGTAAAATGTAAATTTGAATTCTAAATCAACCTTTGATTGCATACACTATTGCACACATCCCATGGCTTTGAGTACTGAATAGGGCGAATGAGGTGGAGCAGAGGGACGGACGCCAGCAGACAGCTGCTGATGATGATTGCACCAGCGATAGAGTCAAGGGCAGACTGCAGCTTCTGGAGGAATAAACACCTGGATTCCAACCATTGCTCTGATTTAGAGCCATGTCTGGTGGGAAGAGAGCTCAGAGGGGTTTTTTTTGGATTAAAAATAAGAACTTTCTTCACTTTAGCTTTTAAATATCCCAGCTGTCAAACTCACCAGAGAAATTAAAGGCTTAAACTCACCTTTTTTGGGGGCCTGTGGGGGGTGACATCATAAAATATAATGATAGACATGTGAAACTTTGTTAGAAAACCTCAGTAGATGCTGCTAATGTTTAAAAAATCCCAGCATATACCTAACAATTACAGGATTCAACCTTCAGATACTGTATGCAGCTTCATTAGTTATAGAGAAGTGGTGGTCACCTCTGTTTGTCAGCACCTCCTTATGCTCAGAAGCCTTGTGTAACAAATTGAGTCTCAGTGGATGCTTATATTTGGATATTTCTTCACTTTTTTTAAACTAATGAAGACGAAAATGTCTGATTTACTGCAGCGCATGGCCAAGAGTAGCCTACACAATTACAATTACAGGAATGGAATCTCAGTGCGGTTTGACTCCTATCTGCCAAATTGTCCTTATATCAAAGAAATTAAATACCCGTGGGTCTCTCGGACTTTTGTTAAGAAGATTCTGAAACCTGTTAGTGTTAAACTAGAAGACTCAAACAGGAAAATGCAATATAAACCTTTATAGGTACGGAAGGTGTGATCACAGCCTTGGTGACTTGTGGGCTTATGACCCTGCAGGTTCAAGCTCTGAGCAGATTTATCCATCTGTGAAAGCTTTAAGCAATGTAACAATCAGAAAAAAACAACCAGTGCCCCTTTGTATGTTGAATAAAGTATAAATGTGTTAACTGAGTGCTGAATTATTCATGTCAAATAATATAAACACAAGAGTTCTTGAGGATGTTGCAAGTTTGATCCTTGTTGTGACTGAACAAGACCTGCACCCATTTCAAAATACTTCAGTAAAGTAACAAAACTAGGGCATTTTAATCACTCCATTGTGACATCAGTAGGATTATTACCTTAAAATCATGTGGAACATGTTCAACAGCATGGTGCCTTTACTCATACTTTGCACATGCTCACACTGATGAACTCAAAGCTGCTTTACATTGGTTCAAGCAGTGTTTGATGATAGTGCAGCAGTTATTCTTTAAATAAAACTGTAGGCAAGTAAACAAAAATCAAGCTAATTAATTTAATGTTTTATAATCCCTAACCAATCCTGACAAAGTGCAGACAAATATTTTACAATACATCATAGTGTTTAAAACAGACCAACAGACACACCTGTAACTAATAAACTGTTGAAGAACCAATGGACAACATTTTTATTTCTATTAAATACTCATGTTGGTAGATGCTAATTTGACTTTTACGGTAATTGCACAATAATGTTTTATCTTTATGCATGTCTTATTGACCTTTGTATGCTGGACACTGTGTTTTACAGTGTATGCAACTGTAAGCACTGTGTATTGCAAATTATATTAAATGCACATATAAGTAGGGTCCAACCGGGATTCTCTTCTCAGATGCAGTATCTGATCTTTCACCACCTCCATACTCTTAAGTTTTCTTGTACAACATTTTTTTTGTAATCATTTGATTACTTTCAGCTAGTATGTCTTATTAAAATGAGTAAATACCTACTCACTGTTAAAGTTGGGTTAGTTACTTGACAAATTGTTTGTACAAACTGTAAGTTGGCCATCAAAGGCTAAATGTTCAAAAATTTGATGCGAAGGCAATTTCTCATCTTGTTAATATCCATTGCATTAAGTGCAAGAATGTTTGTTCAGTCAGGTCAGATCAGTTACTCTTCTACTTCCGTCTTAGCTACTTTTTATTAAGGTGTGACCAAAACTCAGAGTGGTGTCATTTGTAGGCTGGGTTGTTCGACATGAGTCAGGCTTGACTTTTAAGGTCAGGTTAAGTTCAGGTCACTGATTATGGTTAATGTGGGAAGATGTTTTGCATAGCACACAATTCTCCACAGAGTAATAACAGTAGAGTCTGATGTAGAAAACAAACAAACAAACAAAACCACAGACTATATGCAAACCATGTGTGGAGTACTTTCTGACTCTCATTGCAGTGATAATGAACTTTGACCTGTGGTAAAACCAAAGACTGCGTAGTTTATTGGACAGGCTGGTATGTGTGTGTTCAGCTTGACACTGAGAGACTTCTGTCCATCAGCCTTCTGTTTTCCAGCTGCCTCTGTGCTGTACTACTGCCTGCTGTCTGTGCGGACGCTGCAGAGTGGTCTTTTTCCTTGCTCTAGTTGGCTTTCCTCCCAGAATGTGTTGGAAAGGATACAACCCTTGACCCTCTGTACAAAATGGGCCCACTACTTCCCTGTCCCTGAGCTGAGGTTAAACCACGAGTTAGGTGCATACACTCATCTTACCATTTAATTTTCAGTCTTTTGAGGAGGTGTCATGAGTGTCTGTCTGCAGTAACGAAGAAATTCTGTATAAATTGCCCACATGTCCAAGGCTACCACATAATTCACCCAGTCCAGCATATCCAGATGACACAAATGTGTGCAATACCCACTGTGATCGTAGCCCGTATTAATCAGAGGCGATCATGGCTGCATTGAATTAGTTAATGTTTTAGCTAAAGTTTCATATTTCCTCCTTTGCTTAAGTCAGTATGTTTTTTCACAGTTCATATTATTTTCCCTTGGTGTAAAACGAAAGGTACATCTTAGGTCATCTCTTTTGTCATCACTGTTTAGTGAAGCCTGTCACATCAAAGGAAAGCAGAGCTTTTAGATCTTCACAAATGTCTCAGTTTTCTTTCCTTTTTTTTCTGTGGCCTTTCCCGTGTGGCAGGCCCTTCTCTCTGCACATTGCCTACTGGATAGCCTATATTTACTCAGCCCTGTGACATGTTTTGTTACCACAGCAACCTGCCACCCCCCCCCAGTGTGCTGATTTTTCCTTTTTTTCTGGCTGTCACCTGTGTACTGTCCCACAATGCACTGCAGTTTACCCCCAACAAGTGCTGCTGCCTGAGCAGACTGAGAATTATGAGCGCAGAGAGGGCAGCTATGCAGATCACATACTTGTATGGAGAGTTTTTGGATTGAAGTCTTCTAAAGCAAAAATGCCTTTTTTTTAAAAAAATCAAAGTAGAATAGTGAGCAAACTGAATCTTTCCCAGTTTTAGATAATTATTAAATATTCAACAATTGGATACTGACCTGCAGTAACCTCTTGTTATGCTTGTAGACTAATGCATTCCACTAACACCAGGCTGCAGAGGAACAAAGTGTGTGTTTGGGGGAGAACAAAGGTGTGATTAAAGGAAAGGAGAGGGCAAGAAAAAAAATGGCATGAATTATAAAAATCAATTAATAGATATGACCATATTACTGAATGTGGTCAGTAATCCTGGAACAGGGTTTCCCAGCTCGTTACATTCTTAGCAGGCACACTTGAGTGCTCTGACCAAAAATGCTAAACATGCAGTATGCCCCCCCCCCCGCTTAGACTTTTGAAAAAGTTCCAGTTATGTCCCTTCCCTGCCTTCAGCCTCTGACAGCATACAAATAGAGCCTCCTCTCTATTTAAAAGTCATAAGCTTTGACTCGACTTATTCTGTGCATGAAACATTCACAGCAGCCGCATCATCAACACCACATCATTTCCCCTGATTGGTTGGAGGGTTTTCAGCTCACCATCTAGAATCGCTTGCTGTATAATCAGATATGGATGGTTTGTGCTCTCTAGTTAAGTGACCTCTCAGTGGTCACATTGTTGAGAGACCTACGAGGGAAAATATTTTTTTTCACTAATTAGTTTTGTATGATTCCAATAGAAGCCTGAAATGTCTATAACGTCAATTATCAATGAATGTCCGAAGTCTGTAATGTATTGGGTGCTGCCACTAATAATAACTCATGAATCAGTACTGATGGTCGTCACTTGAAAGTAGTTTCAGGATATTAATAAAGAGTGGGCTGCTCAGCTGCTGAGCCCTTTTGCATCATCATCATCAGCGTCATCATCATCATCATTATCACCGTCATCATCATCTTCCTTGTCTTCTTCCTCTTCTTCTTGAAAGTATTTGTCTCTGTCTGCTTCAGACGGATGTAAAACTTACTTAGTTGGAATTATGGGTCAGAAGTCCTGATGATGGCACTACAGCAACTGTCTTAATTTTGAAACTTAAAACTTTCACCAAAATGTAGGCCTCTTGAGCAGAAATTTTTCATTGCCTTTAGCTGCTTTGTTCTCTACATGTCAGGAAGCTCAGGAAGATCATAGCATGCCCTTGTCCTCCAAAGTTATGGGTCTTAGCCCCGGGTGATGCAGAATGAACATCTTCTACTTACTCAGGCACTGAGCAGGGCACACACTGACCTCCATGTTTTAAATGTTTCCCTCTTCATACACATCAACTGGCTCAATGACACATTTTAAAGACTTTTTTATAGTAAATAAGTTTTAAATAATTGTTGTCGCCCTCTCCTTTTTTTGCTCACCCTCCTGCAGTTGGTAGGGACTCTGTTGCATCTTGAGATCATGAAGAATTTCAATGCGCATTTATCACCATCTTTGTTTAAAGCTAGCAGAACTGTTTATGTTAAACTTAAACTTTGAGTGTTTTGGGACTGTAGTGATGT
The DNA here is from genome assembly GCA_029814765.1 of Acanthurus leucopareius. Lineage (NCBI taxonomy): Eukaryota > Metazoa > Chordata > Actinopteri > Acanthuriformes > Acanthuridae > Acanthurus > Acanthurus leucopareius. Next base: position 4,544,423 of record JAQMCX010000055.1, on the reverse strand, counting down.
CATTTTTTACATTTGAGGCATCATCCTAATTTATGACCTAATCACTCTACATGAAAATCCTTAATGTAACTACAATTATTTTTCTAATTGAATTAGTTTTTCTACTTTTTATTAATTCATCTTTCCTTATAAATATAATTGTCAGTTTTTCATGTAAACACATGAATAAAGGGCAAATTAGGGCTTTGGATAAAACGGCCTCTCTCTGCTTGTAGTCACCAAATAAACATCAAAATCATTTTGGTCCATTAAATTTTGATCTATGATTTTAATTTCAAAATTAGAAATGAAGCTTTTCAGCTGCAAACTGTTTAGTACTGCTCTAGAGTTTTTTCACCCAAAAATACATAACAATTATTTAAAAACTGCTCAATACAGATTTAAAATCAAAAGGAGCACCAGTCTTGATGTTTACATGCTGACCTGTTTTTGATTTTTGGAAAATTGTCACTAAGTTGAATTGTTTTAATACAGAAAAATGCCTTGATAAACATTGAATCATATGTATTTATAACATCCCTATTCTTCCAACAGGACAGTCTTGTTTTCTATGTAAATGCAGAGAAATTTGCAGAGAAAATGCAGAGTATCTCTGTCATTGAGCTGCAAGTCTCTTGGGAGGTTGTTGGATGATCAGGGATTGAAGAGTTTGTTGTTAGAACGCGTTCAACGACACTCCTGCTGCAAATCCTAGTTCTCGCCATTTCAGAGGAAAGTTATGTACCAGCCCAACCAGTGACAACAAACACATTTGTATGTTACTAGGACAGTTTGGAGAAAGGGCACCATTCATTGCTATTTGTTGTACCCACCTAATTTTATTTCACTCTGTCCCACGTCACTGCAGTGCATTCCAGTCAAGCTGTTCTCTCACAGCAGCCTCATTGTGTTCATAGGGTAGCGTGGTTATTTCTATGTTCCAGCAAAGAGGAGTTCAAAGCTTTCCATGTCACATTACATCTCATAAAATTGTCATGCTCCATTTTAAATTTGATTAATTTATTTGAGAAAGCCCACAGGTAAATTCACCTGTTGACACTCAGTGAAGTATACTATGACTCTAACTCAGTGGAAAGTAGTGACAAAGGTTGCAAATTTGGGCTTGTTTGAAACCTTTGTGTGTAGACATGAATGGTGCCATTACACCAGCCACATAACCCACTTCACACGTGTGTAACATAAAACAAAAAAAGGGAAGAGAAAAGCCCACCTGACGTGTGTTGTTTTCTCTGTTCAATCAGGCTGTGTTAAACCAGAGCTGTGAGTCAAATTTTTTACAAGCTTTGTTATGCTCAGTATAAAGGTTGATAAATTTTGGCTGTAAAAACAAAAAAAAAAAGAGTTTCACACTTTGTAAAAAAGTGAAAAAAATGACAGCATCATAAAATTTGTACAATGATAACTGATGAATAGGCTACATCTTGATGGACTCTTGGACAAAATATGTTCATTTGACTGCAAAATTAGTTTTGGGAAATATTTCTGCAAAGCAAGAGTGTGTGTATAAAATGAAACTTAAAAAAAAAACTTGAGTGAATTCTTCCTAGTAATGCAAATCCAAATTGGGAACTTTTTCATGTTTGTCTTTAAAAAAAACCATAGTGCATGACCCAAAATAAGCTTTTTTGGTGATACTTGTTAAATTGGAGGATAGTGACCAGATATTCAGATGAAGTATGGAAATAATGTAATCATGATATGTTCGAGTAGAAAACTGTGCCTTAGAAAGTGAAAACCCATGCACAGTTACCTGTAAATATTTTTCTATGATTGGACTTACCTCTAAAAACAATATGTTAGATTTACTGCACTGTTTGTCTCTTATCAGCAACGTTACTTTACTACAGAAATCACTGTATAAGTCTTTTATTAACTATTTTAGCATGATTTAGGTGTTTTGGTGCCTGTTACATAAATCAAACTCCTGTCATATTTCACCTTTTGGATGCTCTTGAAACATCTCTTATGGTTCAAGATCCACCAGCTGTAGACAGATGCTAAAATGTACAGATGTCCTCTGGTGAACCTGATGTGAATGTTGGTAGTGGCTGTCGTCTTGGATCACCATAACATTTGATAAAATCGAAGAAGAACTTGGCAGAGGCTGCAAGGATATGGTTTAAAAATAGTCCTTCACAGTAGGTTTATTTTGCTAACAGTCATACATGTTGTGTTAGCCATGGCCTTGTCCTGAGTTAGATTACAGAATGGCCCTGCACATTCAGCTTATTTGCCTTTAGGCTACATTTTGACTGGCGCCAAGTGCAAATGCAGTTTGTTAAGCAGCCAATGCCAAAAAACTCTCAACTGTGCATCTCTGTGTTACAGTGTGTGCTCCTGCGTCATACACATTATTCATTCATCAGCACTGTTAAACACTTTGGCCTCAGTGTTTACTGGTGTCGGTCCACAGAGCAGCACTGTGGCATCTGTGTTTTGGACTTGGCTTTGTATTTCGTTCTCACTGTTGGCCCTGACTTCTCAGGACTCTCTGGGTCTATTAATACCAGCTCACTCTAAAAATACAGAGTACTGTGTGACCCACTGGGACTAAATAGGAGCTCAGCGTCTTACTGTAATCATGCTGACACACACACACACACACAAACATACACAGGCACAACAGTCATAAACTCAGATTTTCTTAGAATATGAAATTCTTTGATGTTTTGCTGAAAAAAAACAAACAAATGGAAAATCAGTATTTCTCCCTAAAAGTCAAATACCCCATGGAAAAATTAATTTATATTATTTATGAAACCCTCGGGCCTAACTCTAAACAGAGATGTTTGTTTCCACTAGTGGTGTGTATTTGTGTGTGTGTGTTGGCCTGCTTTGTGTGCATATGTACTTATCATCATGGCCCTAAACGAATTGGCATTATAAATAAAGACCACGTGCTATGGACTTTAAAAGTCATTGAATTATTTCCCTAATTTGTTTGGAGCTGTGATTGAATGCATCTGGACAAGATCCAACGGCTTAATTGAATTTGTTTCCCAAACAAACTTGTGAAAATATCAATGTGGAAGGGGACCTTGGGAACACTTTATGCCCTAACATATTTGTTGATTGGAAAACAACTTAATATTACCCAGCTGATATCTGCTTCAAGGGGAGTATCTCCAGCAACACGTTTGATTAAAAGCTTAATAGGTATCTCACATTATTGGAATAAGACAAAAACACCAAAGAGAGTGCGCCAGGGAAAAAACAAAATACAAGCCCTCATAATTTCGTTTTCAGTTTCTCTGCTGGCTCTCTATCTCAAGGGCACATACAGATTTGATTTTAAGTGCATAAAAAAAGAAAGAGTCTGATCATTTCTTTGAACCACTGAAGTTACCGACTTGTGATGCACAGTGGGAGAGTTATATAAAGAAAATTAGAAGTTGTTAACTACATTCGTAACTGGTAGCTTGATAAATAATGTGCACAGCATGAACATCTGCAGTAATAAATGGTTTTGAAAAACACCTTTATAACAACCTGAACACACCTTTCTTTGTTAAGTGTAAAACAGCCACTTTTTTTGTTGCAAGCAAAGGCACCAGCTTTTTTAATCCCAGCAAACAGTGATTATTTCTCCTGCCTCCGTTGGAACATCTTTACTTTTTGTTTATATTTAATTGCTCCTCTTTAACATTCAAGTGCTGAAAAATGTTTAATCTACTCTTTGTGTGTGAGACTTGCTGAGAATTTGAGTGAGCCGGTAACTCTATTATCAATTTCTTACACAAGTGGTGCACAATACAGTCTTCTATGAGAGTAACAGGCATGACTTTTTCCTACTGGCTTTAAATCTGTGGGTTGATGTTGGAAAAAAAGGTGATGTCACATTTTCTGAGCACCTGTCAGCATTTAGCAGTATTTGAATCATACTGCGATGACAGTTGAGAAGTTTTTTGAGTGTGTTGTCAGACCAGTGTCAGCCCAGTTTAATTATTCCAACACACAGCTGACTTTTTGACCGTTTACCTCTTAATTACTTCAAAATAGATTTTATGTCACTCTTACTATTTGGTCATAATTAATCATGGTTATTGAGTATTTTAAGCATTTTACTCCAGTACTGGAATCACTTCACTGGCTCCTAGTAATATACAGAATTATGTCAATAATTCTGCTAAGATTCTAAAAAAGACTTTATTGTTTGGCTCCTCAGTACATCTCTGACTTGCTTACTAGTTTTAACTTGTTCAGGCCTCTCAGGTCATCAGGTACTGTAGGCGTCCTCTAGTTGTGCCTAGAATAGACTGAGGTCTTGTGAGGGTGCCTTTGGTTACTGTGGTGCTGCTCTCTGGAACAAGCTGCTAATCTGAGGTCCATCACAACTGTTTTCACTTTCAAAAACAGTCTCAAAAATTACCAAGTGAGCCGCACTTCTTGATGATCCTGGTATCTTTGTGTGTGTGTGTTCTGATGGTTTTTTTTGTGATTGATTTTTCTTGATTGTTGTAAATGTTAATGGCTGTGTGTCATGTTTAATGTATGTTTGATGTATTGTTTCCCTGATTCATTTTCTGCATTTTTTTAAACTCATTTTTCATAGTCATATTTTTGTGTTGCATATATATTCTCTGTTCCAACAGTTATGCTGACTTGTAACAATGTATTGTAATAAAACAACATGTAATTGTAGGCTCTTAAATGAACATTGGGTTTAATCAACACTTCACTTTTACTTGAATCACATTCAGCAAGAACTGTAAAATCTTAACCTTCATGAGCGAAGGATTAATTTTGCTGCTGTAGTATTAGACTATCTCAGTTTTAATTTAAAGTGTAGAGTCTAGTGAAGCTTAAATACACTGAGTCATTTGAAAAGAGGCAGCCTGCATTTTATCTACGCCAGAATCAAAAACAAGATTTGTTTAAGTTGCCTGGATAATTTGGCTTCACAGAGGTACATTAATTAGGGTAACATTTTTGATTGTTTGCACTGAGTAGTACTTTAATTATGGTTAATTTTTTTGTACCCCATAAAATTTTTATTTAAATTAATTTTCTCAAAATGAATAACAGCATGCTTCCTGGCAGTAGGAACTGGTTTTTGTGGGTAATCTTGACATTTTGGAGCACTAAGGGTGTTAGTAGCACTTTGTTGTGGTAGTGGGATTTTCTTTAAATTATTTTATTATTAATATTTTACCCTGTTTCTTTCTTTCCTTCACTCCATTTGCTTGTGTCCTCGTGACAAAAGTTCTCTTGATGCTACATGGAAAGTTCAGCTCTACATGATTACTCTTTGTTTACTAGCTTTGGCTGCTAGATGCATACATGCTAGTGCTAAATGCAGTGCAAAAACACTTTAAGTTTCAAGTCATGGATGGACTCAATTTGTTTGGGTTTATTTATTAAGATATGTACATGGATATGTAAGGGCTGAAAAACAATATTTCTGACATTCCTAACTGTATTGAGCAGGGTAGCAAATTGTTTCTGTTCAGTCAGTTCATGCTCATAAATCACCTTAAGGGCAACCATGAGTGCGCAATTTGCTACTACAAAACTCAGAGCAGCTCTTTTTTTCCTCAGTTCATGTGCCAGAGTAAGCAGATCCTGGTTTTACTTATCAAATTCATCCAGATAATTTAGTCTGTGCGTACAGTTTTCACTTTTTCCTTTTTTTTTCTTTTTTTTGCTGAGAACTCTGTCCACAATGAAACATCTGAACATCATAATAATGGCTAAAATGTCTTCATTGCCCCTCGTGTCTTCTTAGTTTACAATAAACAGAACTGGGCATCACAGTAAACATCTAATAAGGAACAGGACAGACATGCTGGTGAAATGATTATTTCATGGTTGGAACTTTAGCTGACAAAATCATATAGTTAATGATTTGAGCTGTGCTGTAAAATGGGTTACATTGGATTTGAAATAGGGTATTACGGAGGAAGTTAGTAGTTATCTTTTTAACTTTGCTGCCAAACAGTCTGGGCCGCACACACACAGCTGATTACTTGGCCACAACCTCTGCTCTGTGTCCTCCTTCTCTGTGTGCATCTAGTATTTGCTAACCAAATTCACATTACACTGAAGTTGTTCCCATTTACATATTTTCTGTTTCCTCTTTGTGTTTCTGCAACTCAATTAGGAAGGTTTTTTTTTAATTACTGCACCAGCCATCCGTGATTTCCAAACTGCTAAACCAATTTGATAAAACTCTTATTTTATAATTGCAACATTGTCTGATAAAATCAACAGAAATCAGGTAAATAGCAAAAACTCAGCTGTGTATTTGCCTGTAATGTTATTTTAAATGAATGATAACAGCAAAAGTTAGAGGTGGCAAAATGCTATGTTAACTGCTACACAGATCCTCACAGCTGAGGTCTTTATTTAGCAAATACTCTCCTCACCAGGTAGGCCTGTAGACTAAAACACCAAATTGTGTTTTAATATTCACAAACTTTGGAGGCAGTTTAGGAAATAGAATAGTTTTGGAAGAAAAATTGAATTTTAGATTAGATGGAGGTTCTTAAAGAGAGATAAAGCAGCAGCAGTTACAAATTTGAGTTGCTTAATGTCAATGTACCCATGGTTCTGCTCTGTGACAGACCCCTGACTTCTTTTGCTACACAGCATGACCATAATGACCAGAACTGATGTGGTCATGCATTGGTATGATACAAGGCCCCCACATGTGTCACCACTTCAGCAGACAAATAATAGGCTCTGGCCTGATTCTGCCCAGAGGTCTCCCGGTGACATTTCTCACACCTTCACGATATGATGAATATTATGTTTTTGATGCTAACAAACTCTCTGGAGTTTTTTCAGCATCATTCAACATGACATCCCTAGGTTTCCCTGTGCTCCAAGCAAATACTGCTGTTCCTCAAATAATGGACCAGCATAATTTTAATGGGCTCAGCATCCATGACTGATAAAATGAATAGTGACGACCCACAGTTGACTTCAGAGTAGAACTGTGTAGTGCTGGGCGATTCTTGCTAAAATGTGAATCTCGATTTTTCTCCACAAAGATTGAGATCTACGATTCTCACACGATTTTTTTCCACATTTTTTTATTTTCTTTAAACTGTATTGAAAATTTTTTGAACATTAATAAAATTAAAACGAGGAACAAGAAGCCTTAGTCAACTGCTGAGGCTTAAAAAGGCACATACATCATACCTTAAAACTGAATCCTTGTAAATAAAACACAAAATCAACAAAAATAAATAGATAAATAACCATCTTTTTCTGTTATTATATGTGTGTGCGATTTGGTATAACATGCAATGTAAACAAGATCAAGATCACTCA
>JAQMCX010000055.1:4485717-4537048 GCA_029814765.1 Acanthurus leucopareius | reverse complement strand
GTGGCCGTCGTCTTCACTGCCTTCAATGTTCAATTGGTAGCTCATTTCTGTCTTTGGTCTGTCGCCAACTGCACTTGTCTGCGCAGAGTGCTCGCTGCTGTTGCTGCTAATAAAGCTAATGTGCTAATCAAGTGCAGTAAATGAGCGTCGGGTGTTGGGTTGCCGTAGCAACGGGGACCTTGCTGCATGAGGAGACGGACAGAGCACAATCCGAATACTTTGTTAAATCAAAAGCTTATTTTTGCCTTACAGAAGAAGTATTCACAAGCAAAAGAAAATTCAGAATGCATTGTGACGTCATAGAATCGCCGCAGTTCGATCTTATCTGGAATGAGATCGCACGAGCGTTTGAATCTAGATCGAGGGTCTATTTTCGATTAATCGCCCAGCACTAGAACTGTGCGATAAGATCATGACCTCATACAGAGATATAGGTAATTACATTTTTAAGATAACAAAACATATAAAGATTTAACACTGTAAATTCAATAAAAAAAATTAGTTTATATCACATAAAGGTTCATTTCATATTACATTTTGAATTATATCCTTGAAACATTAAAGGTGCTTATTCCTATTTGATTATTTTTCTCTTGTAATTTATAACCTTTGTGCAAATTTTCAATTAAATGTATAATAAACAATACAGGTCAATATCAGAATTTTATAACCAAAATAAAACAAATGACAAAAGAAACCTCTTATTTACCCTTTCCGTGTTAGGTTTGCTCTCCTTTTTGTTTGTGGCCTTCTTGCAAATTTCCTGCCTGCATCTGTGCCATGTGGTAAAACATGACGCGTAATTCAAATGATGAAAAATGTAGCCTGTTGAGCTGCAGACTTTCATAAAGGGACCTGAAAAGGTCATTTCATGAATTATCGGACTTCTGAATGCAGCAACAAGGGTACAGGACTATTTTCTCACACTTGTTACAATGATCCAATAAAGACTTTGGCAGCTCTATACTCATCTGGTTGCACCTTATTATGAATTAGGTGCTTATTTTCATCAAGCTACTACGAGCTCGCAGGTTAGTGTGTCTTTTTCTGATCTGTCTACATTTGAGTAGATCCAAGAATCAAACGGCTTGGCTGTAATTATTCTTCAAAGTACCCACTAGTGTGAAACATTTTAAATATGGCTCCACTTTCATATGTTTTCTCTCTATTTGATCTCCTAGTCAGTTAAATTCTAGGCAAATAAATCGAAGACAACCTGACTCAGTAATATATCTGTGAAGACGTTTCGCCTCTTATGCAAGGGGCTTCATCAGTTCATGCTCATCAGACTAGGCTAGGCCTGTCTGACTGGCTGGTGGAGATCCCTGGTTTTTATCCTCTGTGGAGCTGTTCCAAAGGACAATGGTGTCTAATAGACACCATAGAATAACCATGACCTGGATGAATGAGAACATTCACAGATAACTAGTCAGTACAAGTGATGACAGGCCTCAACTAGTCAGTTTTCTGTACACAGTAAACACATGCTCCTTGCATAACAAGCTAAACTGGGGTTCGTACATTCCCAGACTGTGTCAGCATGCTCTGCACAGTACATCTTGGGTCTTAATCAGGTTTCATCCATTATCTTTTGCCACTTATTCTTTTTAAGGTGGCAGGGGCCTGAAGCTCAACTTGAGTGAGAAATTCTTCAAAGACTTTCAGATGTTGGTTATTCTACCTCCATTCCTGTCTCTCTTATCTTTTGATGAAAGGGCTTGATTAAAAAGTTGTGTGAAGAAGTGCAATAAGCATTTTGGACCTGCAGATACAAATATATGAGCAACATATTTTCTAGCTGCTGAGAGGTTGTTTAAACCATTAGATGAAAAATACAGGAGCCCATGTTTGATATGGAAAGCTACAGTCTGTGAGGCCAGATGGAGAGCTGCAACCTTGTCAACATGAACATGAAAGCGAGATTGCAAATGAACGTTTAAACCTGCTGTGGCAGAAAAGCGGATGACTGGATAAGGTAGCAGATCAGCCCCTAAGGGACATTTACTTTCATTTTACAACCTCGATTATATTGCAGATTAATTGCGTAGCAGCCAGGTTGATTTTATTGTATATCATAATTTCAAATGTCACCATAATTAGGTACTAATCATTCCTTAAGTTTGGCTGTTGAATGACTTCTGTTCATGCATTGTGGTCAGGATGTAATGAGTGCAGATGACACCAATTCCATTTAGTGTTGGCACTTAAGGTGTGTCTGACTAGTCTACGCCTTTTTGTAAACAAAATTGAGAGCTGATGGCAGATTATGCAAATCTGTACTGCAGCTGCACTGAATCAAAATGGATGTATGTTGGCTTTTTCTTTTACACTGTTCAAGAGGAAAATTAACCTGGATGTAAACATCACATGTTGATCTACACTAAGTACAAATAAATCATAAAAAATACAAGCAGTTTACACTCTTTACTGTGACACGCCTAAGACATCAGCGGTGCCACCATTTGTTTTAAGAAGTTGTGTAATAGTTGAGTTGAGCTTGTTGGTGTGTAAACAAGGTGTAACAAAGGATCTAAGGACTAATTGGCTTAAAATAGTCAACTTTGTACCTACAAAGTTACCTTATTTGAGTACTCACTCTTGACTTTGTCCTCTGAAACTATGATTTTTTTAAAAAATTTTGAGCCAGATCTTTAATGCAGCAGATTTAAATTAAAATAAACTCTAAAACATAACCGTTCATTATGTTGTATTCTCTTGTCTGCAGTGCACTAAAGCTGTTCCCTCCAGATGTTGCAACACAAACTGGGTCCTGAGACTCTTCCAAATAAAATAATATATGAAGCCTGTAAACAGCACTGTACAAACACACTTTCTTGGCATGGATAGGGAAACTTGCTTTGTTTGAGAGATGTGACCGCACAGCAGTTCAGTTAAACATTAATGTGCTAACCAAAAAATTGCTAGTCACGCCAGCACCTTGTCATGCTACAATCCAGAGGGTCAAAGAATAGCATTCACTACATATTGTAATGCTCATTAAGGACTGATTGCCTTGCATAGTTCTAATTGTTTCATACATCATGAGTGTATTACCACTTAAAAATACTCAAACACTCCAAAGTAAAAACTCATCCAGCCTAAAAAAAGCTGCTCTAAAGTGACTGCAATGTTCCTTGTAGCTGATTACTTAAATATAGGCCTCTCGCATGTGGCAAAGAGTGGGCATAATGAGAGTGTAAGTCCCAGCTCTAAGTTTACAAAATGTTCAGTGAGACACAATATTCACATTTACACGTCAGTTACTTGTATCTGCTTTATAGTTCTGTTAAAGTCCAATCTGGACTCAGTATGACTCCCTCAGGCTTTTCTGTTGATGATCATATCATGGAGAGCAGAAATGACAGGGAGTCTCTAGGATATCTACTAGCCTGGTATTCACTTTAGATAGGCATCTCTTTTCTTAACTGTCCACTTGAAGGTCAGCGACTCACAGTATGATTAGTCTGCCTCCACTGTGTGTTACACAAAGCAAGTGAGTCACACTTTGTCAACAGGAGCGACGTCTGACTGTCCCTGTTTGAGTTAATGAGTGATGAAGTCCTCAGCCAGAGAACAAGGCACCTTTCTGTGCTGACTTGAGCCTGTGTTAGTTAATGACTAATTACAGCATTGTGTTTACCATTACCTGTCAAGGTGAGTGAGTGGTACAGATGGTTCTGCTGGAGCCAGACAGCTGACCTGACTGACTATGTGCAGTGGTCGGATTGTGTCATCGGCCAAAAATGTAAACCAGTGGAAATGTTTACATGAGATCTGCATTCTGTCTGCCAAATATCTCCACGAGATGTTTTTGAACAGGCTGTGATGCCTGTTTTGACCAACTATTGTTCAAAAGCAACAGGTGTGGAAAAGTCATGTTGAGGCCTGTAAATTCTGAAGAACTGTGTAATGCCTTTGTGCATAAGCAGCTTTTGTGGGAGAGACAGCCAAAAAAACAAAAAACAAAAAAAAAACCAACTTGTGTGCAATTACTTTGTGGACTGCACACAAATTCTTCGACATACAGAGAAACACTCCCCCATTGCAAAGGTTAAAATCCAAAGCTTGGGGTTATGGACACAGGCAGGTGGTGGTGTCAAGAGGGCGTCAGCTTGCAGCTATGGACTTGAACCCAGGATGAAGCCACATGTGTGGGGAAGTGTCATATTTATCTCGATTCTCCCCTCATTTTCTGGATGTTTTAATCCCTAATACAACCAGTAATGCTCAAAGTGGATGTCTGAGAGCTAAGGCACCTCATCATCTGAGCTCTCGTTCACACTAAGAATAGATTCAAAACAAATGCTGGCAATGCTGACGAACCCTTGAGGTTTGGTGGTGTGTCTAAATTTGCCTAAGCTACAACTTGTAATACGCAGATAACGAGCTTTTGCCTGATAGTGTTTTAAACTCAAAGTGTGAAACTGAGAAAATGAGGCTGTTTGAGTGAGGGAGGGTGGGACAGGTATTGCTACAGACAGTGTTGTGGAATGTGGTGGAGTTTTTGTGGTTTGCAAAGTGTTTGGTAAGGGGAGGGACCTAAAGCACTGGTGAGCTACTTCTGGGTTGTGCAGGTCCCTCCCCCAGCTCAAACTCAGTCTTTGCTCTCATTCCCTTAAAGGAACAGTAACCTCGCAGTGTTTCTTTGGCCTTGGTCTCTTATCAGTCTTCTGGCATCTTCTCTCTCTTTTCTGTCTTTGCTCATGAAACTGAAGTTGACCCACAGGCTAAAGATCCACACACTGACAGATAGCGTTCACTGTAAAGGTTGTTATCTGGTTTCACTGATGATTTTATTCTCTGGTGTCCCCCAGGTACGTGTGGTCAGTAAAGTGTCCTGGAAAACAGCATGGCACTTTATCAGTTGAGCGTCTGGTTTAGATGAGGTGAGTGAACAGGCTGAGAAGTTTGCTTGAATTGCCTAAACTGGAACAAGAGTTAGTTGCTAATCATTCAGTGTTTACAGGTTAAATATGAGGTTTACTTTTAAATAAACAGTAATAGTGAAACCAGGCATCTACAAAGTCTATCCTGTAGAAATTTTCTCCTAAATTATTTTACATTTCCAAATTGCTCCTTGTGAAGCTGTCAGAAGTGTATTCCTCCTTGAGCCAGCCTTGTAGAGAAATTTTATGAATATGTCTTTCAGCTCTAGGGTCCAATACAGAATTTAAGTCTGAATTAATGATGGTCATGATTTTTCTTTTCCCTCTCAGTGTTGCCTGTTAGCAATGTGAGCTCCATTGAGAAGCAGGCACAGCTACTCTCCATACCAGACCTCCAACTCAATCACCAGCCAATCCAATGCACCCAGACAATAAATTGGCCAATCATGGCAAGCAGGTCACCAATGAGAGCCGGTCCCAAGTACCCGGTATAAACCAGCAGGCACAGCAGCAGCAGCAGCAGCAGCAGGGAGCTGCTGGCCACCTGGGTCCAAAGGGCATCGGAGCCGGGAGCCATGGAGTCAAAACCAACCAGATTTCCCCTGGCAACCCCGGACTGAAGACTGTCAGCCAGTCTGTTAGCACTGTCGGAGGGATGCTGAAAACCAAATCAAAGCGGGAACGGAGCGTCTCCATTGACTCTGGTGAAACAAGAAATGTCATTCCCCCAACTCTGGAGACAGATGCCAAAGGAGGTAAGGCATGTGTGCACGGAGGAAACTGTGTCAGCATCTCAAAAATATAGACAGTTATATAGACAGTGTTTTATAACTATGCAGAAGTTCACTTCCTTTACCTTCCTATCAACCGAATCTCAACCCAAAATACCAGATTACGCGCATTCACCTCCTCCACAGCAGGAAGTGAATGTAAGGACTGAGAGGACAGAAGAACTTGTTTTCTCTCTTGCTGAAATGCCCTGACCTTTCAGTGAAGCGTCAGAATTTCCCCCTGGCTTTTGATAGTTTGTGCCATGCTCACGCTGCAGTGACGTGTCCCAGATGAAAAAGCATCTGTGGAGCTAAGAGAGAGAGAGAGAGAGACAGGTCATGAGGTTATGAAACTCAGTAAGGCTAGAGAGGTTCTTATTAAGGCAGGAGACAGTGAGTGGGTGGGAAGACTTTAAGACTTTTTTGTGTGTGTCTCAGTAAACATTTGTGTTCATGCTACTCAGTACAAAGTGTTTGATGTGCATTTGTTTGCTGTTGGTTTTTTAAGCCTGTGTGTCTGGTCTTGAGCTTTTTACTGCAGATGACATTAATGTGATTTTGTGAAACTCATCTGGGCTTCCTGTTCATGACTTGAACCTCCTCTTTAAATGCTAACGCACTCACACACACAGGAATACACATACACACACCCACACACATACAACATATAAGTGAACTCTTAGTGTTGGTTCTAACACAAAGAACTAATTTCTGCAATTAGAAAAAGCCAAGTGCATTTCAAATGAAGAGCACACCTCCACTCTCTTTCATTTAAATCACACTGTAATAAAACTTACAAAACCTTGTTGCTGACAGATAGTTTGAACACAGAAGCATTAGTGACTCAGTAGCTGACTTTCTTGTTAAGATCACCCAACTGCTGGTAACAAAAACATTCTCATAAGACAAGAGGTCAGCTCTTTCATACTTCCTCTCTGTGTCAAGGTGGCAGTCCTCCATCTGCTGTTCTTTTCTCTGTCACTTCAAACTTCCTTTCTTACTGTACATCGCAGTCTTTAAATCTGTGGTTACCCAAGCACATCTGATGTGTTTTTTGTAAGATGGCATTTTATGCTACAAAGTCAGTAAGATGTTGATTAATGAACCTGAAAAATCTTCACTGTGTACATAGCTTCTCTAAATATGTTACAGTAATCAGGAACATTGCCAGTGCAAGAATCTTTCCAGTCACCATTTGGAACTTAAAACACCCATTGCACTCGCTGTCAGACTTTGGATCAGTCTCCTGTGCTGCAGGTTGTCTTCTGGTAATGTTGGAGCTGCTGCTTGTTTCTTGCAGCTGTTTGCACCGTCTGGGGCACAGCAGCTTGTGCTTGCACAAAATCATAATTGTGCCATGTGAAAAGGCTAAGCAAAAGACATTGGGTATGCAGATGTGATAAGCATGCATTGCATATAGTTTGTAAAGCAAAGAAAACTAGAGGAGAAATGTGCAAACTACAAATATTTTTTTTAATTTTCACTTAATTTGTAACTTTTTGAAAATATATTTTCAAATGTATTATATTTTAATGTTAATTTTAGAAAATCAGTTCATAAGTCAGGTTAGTTTATTCTGAAATTATTAATGATTCCCTTTTTTGCACAGGCAAAAGAGCACAATTTCATCGCTGTTTTTACAGTTTTAATAAGCTTATCCAATGACAGAGCAAGAATGAGATTTCAGAGAGTATAAGCATACTCTCTGATCACAACAGCAGGAGCATGCCTGCAGAGGAGACAAGCATGGGTGCATGAACTTCATATGGGATCTTTTGCTCTTCAATTGTTCTTACAATTTAGCTCACAGATCTTATATGATTATATGTGCTTATGGATTATTAACATAATCCATAATTTAATATATGTACCATTTACTAGCATTATGATATGATGAAGCTCATTACTTTTTTAACCAAGACACTTAATGATTAATTTAAGTGATTGTGCCTTTTGACATCCTGTTCAAATTTAAAGTTGTGTGTCACATTTGTCAAGGCTGCTATAAGCTGGGATCCTATAATTTACAGCATGTAAAGCAAACAGCACTAGAACAGTTTAGATCAGATTAGATCAGTTGGATAATATCTCCTTGCTCCTTAAAATTCAGCTGTGAATTTTTTGATTGGGGGGTATATTTAGTTTTTTTGTAAATAATAAAGCAGTAAATGATATAAATAAAGGCATTAATAATGACCTTTTATATGGACAATATTATGCTTGTTTAAACCAGAGTGTTAATGTGTGTGTATTATCCTCTAGAGGGTGTTATGCGCAGTAAGCGGCGCTGTGTTCTGGAGAAGAAACAGCCATACAGTGGTGATGAATGGTGCTCTGGACCCGACACAGAGGAAGATGAAGACAGGCCACACACTGCAACCCACCGTGAGTCTGTCTGCCTCCAGGGAGGGAAACATTTTGCCAGTTGCTGTTTTTCTGAAAGTAGCACAGTACCTGCCAACAGTAGTGTCATTGTGAGCACAACTGTGGGCATGAATTGTATGTAGGGATCCCCTTGTGACGTCTCAATTTTATTTTCTCTGAACACAACAAGTTAAGGCTGTACATTATCCATAACTGTTTTCAGATCTTGCACACACTTCAAGGAAGAAGATGTCACCATGGATTACCGAACTATCCCTTTCCACTGATTTGCCTTTACATGTGTTTTAGCTCCATCTAGTGTTGAAATGTTGTAACCAAACAGATGCACCTACATTACAATCATTAACCAGGATTCTTCTTCAGACAAATTAAACCTGCATAATGCTGATTTGTCTCAGGAGAGCGTGGAATGGCAGGTCCTATCCAGGGGCTCTCTGATCGCCTTTCTGCGGGGCCCATGTCTGAACCTGGGGGTCCTGTAATGGGATGTGGAGTGGGACCAGGGCTAAAGGCAGAGCAACCTCAACCTTCACAGCAAGTGGTGTATGTTTTTACAACCAGCCTAGCCAACAGGTGAGAGCTATTTAAAGGCCTTGCAGGAGATTATTCATATGAGAAAAGAAGATGTCTTGAATTTCTTTATTATATTAACAAATTTAATTTGTATTTTAGAATTTGATTAGATCCTCAGTTTAACATGTAGTGATTATTGAATTTGTAATATTCCTCTATTTGTTTGACAGTGCTGCAGAGGCAGTAATTAAAGGACAGACTGATTCCATTCTTCTGTTTCACCAGCAAAATGTTCCACGCACAAAGTTGGAGCAGGTCAGACATCCCAAGCTCAGCTGCAAATTAAATCAAATGTCAAGTTTGTGTCAAACCTGTTAAACCACAAGGGAGCAAAAGTGTTTACCACAGTAGAGACCACATGTGCAAAGTATGTGGAAAGCTAAATTTGTGTAGCTATTTTGATCTCCGATAACTCTTTGTTCCTGTTTTCATTAGCAGTTGTGACTGCTATTTGTATTTGCCCTGAAAAAAAGTGAAATGTGTTGTCATGGCAAATAAACAAATAGAAAATATACTATAAAAGAAAAAAAGAAAAAAAATACTACAACTTAAGAACAGTAGGGTAATTTCAGGCTTAATAACAGCTTTTTCATAGTATTCTCCTTTTGTCTACCTCAGGGCTACCCATCAGCGAAGCTTTCTAACCCATCTGAGAAGGTAAACTCCAGCAGTTCTCCACCAACAGGCACCCCTAAATCCCAGGGTGGAACCCCACGGCCAGCCTCTGCAGGAGTTGGAGGCCCACTGCATCCTGTAGGGACACCATCATCAGCAGGTCACTCTGATAATGAATCCTCTCAAACCAGAACTGGCAGAGCCTCCAGCAATAACAGCATCATCGCCCATAGGTCAGAGGGAGGAAGCGCAGCTACGCCAGTAGGTCCAGTCCCAGGAACTGGAGATGGTGATGTTGCAGGGGCTATGACTCTTCCTGATGCTAACGGTTCTCCCCCAGGGAGTCCCTCTATTCTGTCTGCACACCTACAAAGTGATACAGGACAGAGGAGTGGTCCAGGGAATTCAGATGGTCTTTCCAAAGAGCAGCTAGAACACAGGGAGCGTTCTTTGCAGACACTGAGAGACATAGAGAGGCTACTTCTGCGCAGTGGGGCAAGTGGAGGATCTGTAGACACAGGAGGCTCCAATAACAATGTTAATAATAACTCCTCCAACCTAAATAATAACAATAATACCGATAGGGGTGGTATTCTCGCAGACAGTGACAATGGTACTATTAACCCTGGAAATTGTAACAGTGGTAATATGCTTTCGTCAGCCTTGCCCTCCATTGCAGGAATAAAGAGATATGAAGAACCCCTCCAGTCAATAATTTCTCAAACACAGTCCCTTGGTGGACCTGCCCTTGACAGCCCCCAAATAGACTCTCACCACAACCTACCACAACACCCTCATCACCAGCTGTCTTCACCTGGGGTCGACATGGGTCCCTTGCTTGGACCAGAAGGGCTGACACCAGAGCAAATGGCATGGAGGAAACTCCAAGAAGAATACTACCTAGAGAAGAGACGACAACAGGAAATGCAACCCCCTGCACATCCCCAGCACTTTAGAATGATGACTGAGATGGGCATGCATGGAGGTCCGATGATGATGAGAGGCCCCCCTCCTCCTTACCACAGCAAACCTGGAGACCAGCAGTGGAGTTCTGGCAATATGGGAGGTGGAATGGGTGGAAATGCACGGATGATAGACATGCACCAAGAAGGACCTCGTGGCCCAAGGTTTCTGGGACAGATGCAGAGAGGGCCACCTGGGGGAGGTGGTTTTCCTGGTAGTACAGGGGGAGTTTTATCAGTGGAGGGTCTAGGACCCCAAAGGCCCTCAAGGCCAGGGATGATGTGGCTGGATGAAATGCCAAACAACATAAGTGGCGGAGGTCCCTTCCATGGCTGCTACCCTGGTGGACCTCCTCAGCTCTTGCAGGGTGACCCAGAGCATCCGTTAACACATGAGGAGATGTTTCGCCTCATGGAGAAACGGCAGATGCAGGGGGTTCCAAGATTTGAACTTGACAGAATAGCTAAACAGCAACAACATGGAAACCTTGGCTCAAGAATTGTTGATAATCCAGGGGGCCCAGACTTTCCTAATTTGGGAATGAGCAGGGGTCCACCCTTAAGTCGAAGTGATCCTATGGACTTTCCTGTCCCACGAGAGATTATGGGCTCTCCTGGAGGGGGGCCTCAGATGAGAGACTTGGTAGATTCTCCTCTGGGGAGCGGTCTCACAGTGAACATGAACCCCCAAATGAATGTTCAGCAACAACAGCAAATGATGCTTTCTCAGAAGCATCGAGGAGGTCCTGCAGGAGGGGGCACTTTAGATGAAATGTTCAGTCCTGGAGAAATTTCACGTATCAAGGCTACACAGAATGGAAGAAGTGTAAATAAGGTAATAATTCCTGGACCCGATGGCACCTTCCAATTTCCAAATCAAGGTCCCTTCTCTGGAGGACAGGTGGAAGGAACCTATCTTCAGCAACGTGGCCTAGAGATGTTTGGGCCTAACCAGCAAGTTTCTAATCAAATAGGAAATATGCCCCGTCTTAGTCATATGCCAATGACTGGAGGCCTCAGGGGAGCAGACCTTAGTCCTAGGCATCCCTCTGACCTATCAATTAATGTTAATCCCCTGACCTCTCCTTCAGTGCCTCCTCCTCATCAGCTTAAGTCTCCATCCCTCAACCAAGAGCCATCTCCTCTTCTACCCTCTCCCTCTGCTCCAGGACTGAAGTCACCATCACAAATCTCTGCAGGGAATCACCCACCTCTTCCCCCTGCTTCTGGTGCAGGGACTCCTTCCTCTTCTTCCATGAAGTCTCCCCAGGTAATGGGGCCTTCCAACCTTGTCTTGCACTCTCCATCTGCCTCTCCTGGACAACTCAAGTCCCCAGCCATGGCTGTAAGCTCTCCAGGGTGGGCGTCCCCCAAAACAGCTCTTCCAAGTCCAGGTGGTACAACCAGTGGTAAGATATTGGGCAACAGCGGGAGTAGTTCCACTGAGACAGGTACACTCAGAATCCTAGACAATATTGTTTCATCAATAATGCTATACCTCGTATTACTGTGATATTAATAATTGTTTTAATGTTCTTTGCAGGCCAGTCCCTTCCTCCAAGGAGCTCCAGTTCTACCCCTATTAGCCAGCCAGGATCTATGAATCCTAGTTTGCCATTTACTTCCTCTCCAGGTACCCTTCCATCTCAGAATCCTTTATCTCTGATCATGTCTCAGATGTCAAAGTACGCCATGCCCAGTTCTACTCCTCTCTACCACGATGCAATCAAAACAATTGCCACTTCCGATGATGAGATGCTACCAGATCGACCTCTTTTATCTGGTGTTAGCATTGGAGGTAAGAAAACAAAGACACATTGTTACACAGACAGAAAACATTTTTTTAACTTTGGCAGTACGCAAAGAGGAGGCAGTAAAATTCCCTTGGTTCGTTGTGTTGTTCAAAATTTTTTTCATCTGAAAAATATAAGGCAAATTCACAAAGTGTAGTAGAAGGTTCTATCAGGTAAACCAACACAGATCTCTTAGCCTTAATTCTCATATTATATTGAAGCAGTTTAAAAAATGTAATAGACCCGAATATAATATTTTTTTAACTTTAATGTGTTGAAATACAGAGCTCAGTTTTTTTATATACTTGCTGTGTTTTATCACCAGGAAACATGGGGAACCCCCAGGCTTCCCAGATACTTGTTTCCCATGGCTCCATTGGGCCCCACAGTGATCCACAAAGCCCCATGGGTATGGTAAGCCAAGGTCAGCAGCACCTGTCCCATGATGCCTCAGGACCTGTACTTTCTTCCCCCAGTGACATGGCAATGCCTGCCATGAATTCTGCCATGATGGGAGGTGGTGCTCCGGACGGAATGGGGCCCTGTAATGTCTCGCCTATATCTCAGAACCAAATGGCTGGTTTTCCTCGCGTCCAGCAACCACCTCATGGGCCCATACATTCACCTATTGAAAGAATGTCACAGAATTTCTCTCAACCTAATGAGGATATTCTACCACCTCAACAGTTACACCTGCTTAGCAAAGGTCATTCTCTCCAACGCACCTCTCACCCCTCTGACTCGTTTGCCTCTTTGCCAATGGGGGATGGTCCTGATCTAAGTGAGGTCATACGGCCAACTCACACAGGAATCCCTGAGTTTGATCTCTCGCGCATCATTCCTTCTGATAAGCCCAGTAGCACTCTTCAGTATTTCCCAAAGAGTGAGCCACATCAAAATCCTCATCAGGGGCCATCACCCCAGCAAACTACTCCACAGCAGCTCCTCAAACAGCTGTCTTCCTCTGGCCCACCACACAATACCGGCCCTGCATCCAACCCTCACTTAGTAAACCTACAGAATATGATGGCTGAACAGCAGCTGCCTCTTCACTCCTCGCATGGTGGAATACGCCAAAGCATGGGTATTCCTCAGGGGGGCACTAGGGGCATGATTTCTGGTGGGGGCATGGGCCCCATGTGCCCTCCTGGACATATGATGGGAAGGACAAGTATGGTGTCCCAGCAGCAGCTCCAGCAACAGCAAGCCATCATGGCAAACAGCCTTCTCCACCATCCTTCCAACCCATACCCTGGCATGATGTCCTCCCAGCAGCACCCACACAATCTGATGGCGCAGCAGAACATTATGATGATGCAAGCCAAGCAGCGAAGCATGTCAATTCCAGGGGATCCTTTTGGTCCCCAGGGTCCTCTAATGTCCCCTCAGGGTCCCATGATGGCCCCTAACCACCCACAGTCTGGTATGATGGGCCCCCAGTCTCTCAGACAGCGTGGAATGTCTCTGGACAGTCCCATTGGCTATGGCCCTGGAGGTATGGCCAATATGCCATTCTGATCCAGTTCACATAAACTGTAGAAAACAAAAACAAAAAAACATGTCTACAAGTTTATCTTCCCATTGTGTCCAAGTTTTTTCATTATTCTTATTCTTGCAGTCATTTGAAAAGAACTGTAAAAACATAAATCAGTGTACTGATTTAATACTGATACTGATCAGTGATAAATTTTGAATTAAAACTGGTTTAAAATATTGAATATTTAAAAGCACTGCAACGCAGTTCAATAACAAATTTGAAGCCATTTTCTAAAATATTGTAAAATATGTATATTTTAATGATGTGTGTATTTGTTGTGAAAACAGAGTGGCAGTCAGGAGAGGAGTGCCTCAAATTTCTATTTGTTTTAATATCATTGATTTATTTTGTCCAACTTACAAACTATTGTGCAAAAGAACATACACACACAAACACACACATAAATGTTATATCTTGCTGTACATAAGATGCAATTTGTGATTGTTTGCAGTTGTTCTGTATAACTGTGTTTTAATAGCAGTATAAAAATAGAATAATACTGATCTCCAAGGGGGATTTTAGTTTTGGTTATTGTGTTGTCAGTCATTGATGCATGACACTCGCACTGAAAATGAACACGGCAGTAGCTTGTATACAAGCAAAAGCAGGCCATCAATACATTTTGACAAAATAAAACATCTTGTAATTACAGTCAAATATCTTCAGATCACCTAATGAGACTGTCAAGGTTTCAAGATTGATGCTGCTGAGAAAACCAAATACCTCTCATCTGTGTGAAAAAGCCATTGGCCCGTAGCTGTTCTTTACCTATTTGCCTAGGCTTCAGATGGGTCTTCAAAATCTAAATGCAAACCACCTTAGCTTGCTTAGGAAACCAAAAATCAGTGTGGCTTACAACACCAGCTGCCTGTTGTACCACTAATTTCGGACCATAATTGTCAGTATGTCTGATGGCCGGATATGAATGGAATGTCTAAGTGTGTAAATGTCTAGTAGGTGTAGGGGAAGTGATCTGCTCACACATGGAAGAGGCTCACTCTGAGAACAGCAACCACTCCCTGGTCAACCTCACGGTCCTTCACCCTTACAATATAGGTTTCGCCCAAACCACACTCTAAATCAAGACTTGAATAAGCACTTGAACATTAGCTCATGGACAACACAAATACAATGTTTATGATATTCCAGTATCAGCAGTGTACATGTGACTGGAGATTGTTGCATCCAGCAATGCATGATAAATCACAATCCATGAGCTTTAATATCAATTTTTAGTTTTAATGCTGCTACAACTCAATGAACATTATAAATGTATTAAAATAACAAGATTAAAGATACAAGTCATATAATTCACTCTTTATCTTGAGCAAACAATATCAAAATTTCTAATTAAATTAGACAACTGTCAGTCTATCTCAATGGGTGACCTCTTACCTTGAGGCTATGCTTATCCTCTCAAGGGTTCAGAGAAGAGTTAATCAGATCTTGACTCAGAATTTTACAAAGAACAAACAGGTTTTATTCAATTTTTGACAATAATGTGAAAAATTTAGAGAATAATGAACAAAGATAAAATAAAACAAAAATTCAGGAAAAAAAATCAAAATTAAAGATGCATTCAATAAAACAAAGGTTCTTAGTTGATAAGACTACAAAATCAGAAATGAATGAAAAGTCAAAGGGCAAGAGCTCAAGGCAAAAAACCCCAAGAGAATGCCCAGAGTCAAAAAAGCCACAAATTTCCTTACGTCCCTTTTAACCTCTCTTTTTTTGCATTTAGACATCCAAAAAAGTTCATAAAATGTTTTTACACATTTTCACATAGATATATTTTTAAACATACATTAATTATATTCAAAACATTTTCATTAGATAGCACTCTGACATTTTCAGTGAAACAAAGATTAAGCCAAAACATAACAGGGCTTGTAGGCCTTTACTGTTATGACAGGATGTCTCAGCAAGGAGCAAGGTGTAAATCACACCTTATGAGTCTTGACAAGTTTTGGCAGGATGTTGAAACATAGAATGAGGCATGATTTTCATATTCAGATTGCAAGTGAGGCACCAACCACAGCCAAAATATCTTCATGTTCAGAATAGGGTTGTGGTTAACATAATATCAAGCCTTTACCCAACTTTGTACGTGATGTGTGAACAACTGACTGGAATGAGATTAGAGACACATGCATGCAACATAGGAAGCCTAGGTCATTTCAAGATAATGATAGTTTTTACTGTGACAAACAAAGTAGAACAGAAGCATTTCATTTACAGCTGAGATTATAGAGGAGTTTCTTAGATGAGGACGATGCTGGTAGTTGTTACTCCATCAGAAATGGATGGTCGACTGTGAACCTGAGCTCTGATGAAAGGCATACAAACACGGCTGCAGCCCAATTTACAAAGTAATTGTAGTAGCTCATTGCGAAACCGTACCCCAACAAAGGCATACAGGAAAGGGTTCAGACAGCAGTGTGAATAACCAAGACTCCTTGTCACATCAAGTGTTCGATTCAGTAGGTCAATGGATTCACAACTTTCATAAATGATAATATGTAGGTCTGCCATAGTTTTTATCAGTAGGGTAATATTGTATGGTAGCCAACAACAAAAAAAGACCAGAGTGACAAGTAACGCCACTCGAATTGCTCCTTGCTTAGCTTGGCTTTTCTGACTCTTGAACAAAGTAACCACCACTGCTGTGTAACAATAGCCCATTGTAGTCAGTGGTAGGAAAAAGCACACATGGTCTAAGACTCTCATGGTCAAAACCCAGTTGTTTGCATGAATGCCATAGTTATGAAAGAAACAGGAGGACCCGGCTGTGTATGGGGTTTCCTTCATCACAGTAAGAAACACAACATTTGGCATTGATAAAGCCAAGCAAACCAGCCACAACAAAGTGCATGTTAGGTGCACTGTTCTCCGACGTCGACTTTGCAGGCTAGCAACAGCATGAACAATCGCCAAATAACGATCAAACCCAATGCAAGCTAGAAGGAAACTCCCACAGAGAAGGTTAAGATGTTTCACCAGGCCCATCAGCTTGCAGAGGAAATTGCCGAACAGCCAACCAGTGGTATTTTCAACTAAATCAAATGGAAATGTAAAAAGAAGCATGAGGTCAGCCAGGGCAAGATGCAGTAGGTAGATCTCAGTGATGCGTAGGAGGCGCCAACGTCTCAGGAGGACTGTTACCATCAGGATATTTCCTGTCACACCCAGCAGAAAGATCAGGCTGTAAAGGACGGTTTTGATGGTGGCACGAAAGGTCTGCTGGCCAGTGTCCTCCTCATCACATAGCACTGAGTTATCTGTCCCATAATAGTATGAGTAATTCTCATACTCTGCAGTGCTAGTCAGCTGTAACGTGAAAGGAGAGGATCGTTATTTTAAATACCTCATAATGCTTTTAAATCACTGTGCGTGCATGGAATAACACAAATATACTGCAATTGTAATAGGTATTTTTCAAAGTAAAATGAAAAATGAATTATATATAAACTTGAACAGATTTAAAATCAGTACACTGCATTTTTTCCACTAAAACTGGCAGGAAATAATGAACATTTTTCACTTCCTCTTTTACAATAAGTGTGAGACATTTTAGGACATAAAAACCCCATCTTTCTATGGCTGTATACCCTTGAATAAATACTAATGATCTTTCCTCACCAACAATCAACTTGATATATCTGGTGGAAAAACCATTGCTTTTCATATGTAAATTGTGACTTTAAGTTACAACCAACTGATTAAAAAATAACTGTTTTAGTAAATAAGGGCCCTCTAAAATTTCTAAAAAAAAAAAAAACATTCAGAGTTTTACATAGGACAATACTGCGTGCATATACTTGAATATTTTGCATTCAAATCTGCACGAAAATTACTTACAATATTATTTTGAGCCTAAGGTTCACAGCGACTTCTTCACTGTACAATACATTACTTATTCTTGTATCATAAAGATAAAAACAAAACTCTTCAATGTAATTTTGACTAAAATAATTGTTTATACTTTTGATCTGAATTTCAAAAGGTAGATAATCAGCGAGAAAATATGTTGAAAGACTGATTTGAAATTAGAAATAATCACAAGCAATTTAAAGCCTGCAATCAGAAAATGAAAAATACACATATCACCCTACATTACTCTCCTTTCGTGATGAACATATACAGAAGGATGTATTACAGTGAATTTCTTCCTTGCTTATTTCCCTTGTGAGTTAACAGGAAAGAAGCAGGGTGCACCAGATGTAACAAACTTACATCTGTTTAGGTGGATTGTTTACGGTTCGGTAATTCAAGCTACAATTGTTTATAAATAATGTTTTTCAACTTGCTTTAGCGATTTAAAATCTTCTAGTTGTATCTTAATCATAAGGAGCATTTACATGCTGCTTACTACCTTAAGACATTTTTTTTCCTAAATGACAGATGCTGCAGGTGAGGCTTGGATGATATTTAAAAGTTGTGCAATTTCAGTAGATTTTACATACTGGAACTTGTCTACTAGCAATTGAGGGACATTAGACTACAGAATTATTCACTGCAAGAATGAGCCTATAAGCTTATTATAACCTTCTTAGTTACCAATATTACAAAAATACCATACAAACACACCACATTTAAACATCTAGGATTAAAAAATTTGAAAGGAGCAGACTATACATGCTTGTAAAAGACAGATCTTAAAGAGACAACAGTTCTGCAGAACCTCTTAAGCATATGCTTTAACAATTTCTATTTATTTCTTACCTCAGGGAATCTAAAAGTTGTCATAGCCATGCCAGTATATCTCGACCACCTGAATGTATAGCTTACACTGCCGAAGTGGAATGTGTGGGTACTTCCTGTTGGTGCCTCTGCTGTATTTGCTTTGCTGATTTCTTTATTGGGGGTGTGTTTGGTAGACGCATGGAGTCAAAACGGGAAAAAAAACTTCATACCAAGCTTTCTATAGACAACATGCAGGGGAAGTTGTGCAAATCTAACGAACTGCACCCATCTGGCTTACGTTGATGGGCAAGAGAAAATTCTACTCAACTGCTCAGATTTATTTGGGTATTCTTGGCAACAACTGCACATCCTCACAAATCTTACTCGAGGTTAAACGTAGTTTAAATTTATCAATATAAAGTCGCTTGGAGCAATGGTTAATAAAATAAATTTGGGACCATGGAATCCAATACTTCTTTAGTTAGTTGGTCAACCCAATAAAATTGGGTGTTGAAAGCTACCACGAAGCCCATGAGCGAAGCGGTTTTTCCCTAATTGATAAATTTGCATTTTGCCCAGCAGAGCAAACTGCGTCTGTACTGCTCTGCTTCCAGCTGTGAGTTCAGAGTGTGCACAGGTACCATAGCAGTAAACAAGTAAATGATGACTTGTTAAAATCTGCGTAGCCACTATTTCCAAACAGCACCATTACAAAACTAGTAAACTATGTCCGTCAACTATTAACATGTTATTTCCTAATACTGAGCTTCTCAATTATAACATATTTCAAGTGATATTCTGAAAATAGATAAATTGAGTCAAAGAGAACACTGACTGTGCACAATCCTAACAATTATCGGGCTCAACAAATGCCATGGAGGAAACAGATGGTAAATTAAGATAAATAGAAAATATAATCTTGTCTGGACGCAGTGAAGGTAAATCCTTGATTTGAAATGAAATCAGCTGATTAGTAGGATGGAGGCGGGTTCAAATACGAGTGGAAGCCATCTTGAACGTTTGGTTGACAAGACTCTTTCGTAGTCAGCTAAAAATTGAGTACGCCTTACAAAATACCGCATTAGGAACGGGTTATTTCAGACATTCAAGGTAAACGCAGTAACGTCTGAACGTTGACTACTTTAAGGTAGTTTTTAATCAGATATTTCATTGCTTCGTGCTGATTTTCACTACTAACGTTTACCAGTCTTTCGCCATCGTTGACCAGTGTGTTAGCTTGTTAGCGTACCTAGCGCGGCAATTGCGTTGGCTGAGCTAACGGTAGCTAGTAATAGTTGAATGTGGGTAACTTATAAGTTTTATTTGAACCTACCATCAATAATTGTGTCGAGTCTTTTTCAACACCAACGCTTTAAAATATTGACTGCGTTAAAATATTTTGATACTGTAATGCTGATTATCGAAACAGCATAACATTAGCATGAAGCTAACTAAAGCTTCATGTGCTAGTTGGCCAGATGTCCGTGGATAGCAGAAGGGTAACGTTAGCTTAGTTTCCTTGGTTAGCTTCCTTAGTTAGTGTGATTCAAGAGAGAGTAAATGGTTGCGGTCAGTCAAATATTCAGGCGTTACCCACTAGACTTAGTAGAGGACACAGTCTGAGGTAAATGTACATATGGGCTTGACTGTACGTATGTCGACACCGTTTCCACATTGTTAGCAAGGGTTAACTTAATAACATTACCATCCACCGCTGTGTCGGCTAACTTTTGACGTTAGGCCAGCTGTCTCCTGACAGCTTGTTAAAGATCGATCTAGTACATTTAGCAATGCTTGTATCACAACAAAATGGTGTTTGCGTTGTACAGTACTTATGTATTTTTTTTGTTGTTCTGTTTTTAACAGTGTGTTTTGTATGTTTCAGGGTTTGGGAAAAACTATAAGGACGCTGCGGCTAAGTTCTGCTACACAAGATGGCTAGCTAAATAGTTGGCCAGTACTTGAAAGCTAGCTAAGCCCTCCTGGTGTATGGTTTTCCAGATAACAATGGCTAAATACATCTGTGCTAAGACCCATTTACTAGAAAACTAAAACAGAAGATTTTGTTTTTGACATCTATGTCCCAGAATCAACATTATTGTTGAGACACCTGCTGTGACAAAAGATTTGAACTGAAGTCTCAAGAGAAAAGGACACCCTTCAGTTTTGAGTGGTCCCAACAGAGTGGACTCATTTAATCCAGAGACAATTAAATATTTTTATTGCTAAAAGAGAAAAGTCGAGCTTAGCCAGTATGAGTACGGCCAGGACAGAGAACCCAGTGATTTTGGGCTTGTCCAACCAAAATGGGCAGCTGAGGGGCTCCGTAAAGCCTGCAGGAGCACCAGGTGGAGGTGGAGGTGGAGGAGGAGGAGGCGGCCCTCAACAACCACAACTTAACCAGTTGAAAGGTGCAATCAATAATGGTAATACCCAGCCAGCCCCAACATCTAACGCTGTCATCAAGTAAGCTTTTTAATTCTAGGGGAAAATTTTTGATTTTCAGGTTTTTGTTGTGGTTATTATTTACAAGTTCTTAACCTTTCACAGGCCTGGAGATGACTGGAAGAAAAATTTGAAATTGCCCCCAAAAGACATGAGAATGAAAACTTCGGTTGGTACAAGATTTTTTGTTTTTATTTAGCTGAAAACATTCATTTTTGAGGTAGAAACTGTACATATCAATTTTAATTGTATTTTTAATGGATCCCTCTGCTTATTGTGTCATTGTATGAGAAGCCATGTTGCCCCAGCTAGTAGTATGATTCTTATGATGATCCTGCTAAGCTTCCGCTATTTACTTTTTTTTTAAATTAAGGAGGAATTTATCAGACATACTGTTATAACAACCAAGATTTTTCATGATAAAACTTTTGCCTTTGTTTTGCACTCAAAATAACAAAACAACAATCTTGCCATATGCATGTATTGTTTATGTCTATGTGGTAACTAAATGTTACATTATATACTGGTTTGCCTTTGAAGGCATTCTGTATTGTGACTTTGGGAGCTTCAGTTGGGATATGTAGTACTTAGAAAAGATACAAACACAGCATAGTTACAAAAATGTCCCTGTTGTACTCAGTAGTAAACTTTCAGGGTATCCTATTCAATGTTAATGTTGCAATGGTCTATGTAGAGTCAACGTTGTTTGTAATCAAGCTAGAAGAGTTTTTATTTGTGCAATTTACAGATTTAGTTTTAGTTTTTATATTACAATTGACTTTGTGTAGATTGAGAAACTAGGTGTCATTTAGTCAGTTGTTTGCCGAAAAACACATTTAAAATGGATGTCCAGATTTTTAAAACACTAAACACCTCGCTCTATATCTATTTTAAATATTTCCATTTTTATTATCAGCTAGAGATAATCCATCAGTTTACGTCTTGTGTACCAAAATGCTAATTTATCTATAATCTTTGATTACAGGACGTGACTGCAACTAAAGGCAATGAGTTTGAAGATTACTGCCTAAAGAGGGAGCTGCTTATGGGAATCTTTGAGATGGGCTGGGAAAAGCCATCGCCAATCCAGGTACATTCAGAAATTCCACAGATTTTATCTCATTTTGACTGCTGGATGAGAAGGTGACTTTGTTCTTAAAGAAGTCCATGTTTTGATAATTTAGTGGATTTGAAAAACTCTAGGTGAGGGTGACGGTGAGGGTGGGGAGTCTACCTATTAGGCAGCTTTTAGACACAATTAGGCATATCGATGATCATTGCAGGTTTGTGCAGAGCTTGGAAACGTCTGCTTGTTTTCAAATGCAAATTCAACAGATGTAAATTTATTATTTATATTCCCTGATGGCAGGGTTGGTTAGCTCTCCTCGCTTCGATTGACCGATCAGCTGATTTGCCACTATAGCTTGAGGAAGGGTCGTCTTCCAGCAAAAGTTGGGGTCTCAAGTCAACCAAAAAACCAGGACTTTAAAAATATGCTTCTTTTTTTATCTGACCACATCTTACTTTGAAGCAACCAACCCCCTGAATTGAATGCAAATGTAGTCTGTTAGAGCAGGCCTATTTTGTTATTCATTAAAATGCATTGTTCACTCTAACTTGCCATTAAATGTATCATTGTGCATTAATCTTTTGTCACAACCTTTTCCTCAGGAGGAAAGCATTCCCATTGCACTGTCAGGAAGGGATATCTTGGCAAGAGCCAAGAATGGCACGGGAAAGAGTGGAGCCTACCTCATTCCCTTACTTGAACGCATTGACCTGAAGAGGGACTGCATACAAGGTAAGATGCAAGATGCAAACAAAAAATTAAAAAATTCTGGACAATAAAAACTAGTCAATAGGACAGGTTTAGAGGTCTTAGCTTGAGCATAAAAGGTGTCCTTTTGACCAGTAATATTGCAGTGGATGCTTCTGTATCTCTTTTCAGTGGGGAGCAGGCTGAACAGGTTGTGGTCGAAGTGTTTTTTTTGATATACAGTTTTAAAAAAAAAAAAAACCATTTGTGCTCTATGAAGGCACCTTGCCAAACAATATTACTGATGCTCAGTAAATAGTTACAAATGTGGTGGGTTTGAATCACATGCTGCAGAGCCTTCCTATCCCAGGCTTCCACTGCATGTAATACATAAATAGCAGCACAGCACTTTATCAAAATTATGTGTGAGTCTTCATTAATGATCTGACCGTGTTTTAAAGCTGGCTGAGTTCTAATAATGTTGAAACACTCTATCACATGTTTTTTGTTTGTTTTCCAGCTTTGGTCATAGTGCCCACTAGAGAGCTGGCTCTGCAAGTAAGCCAAATATGTATCCAGGTCAGCAAACACATGGGTGGAGTGAAAGTAATGGCAACCACCGGAGGAACAAACCTACGCGATGACATCATGAGACTCGATGAAACAGGTGAGCTTCACAATAGAACCAAATTTTGTTTCCCTGCCATTAAGTAAAAAATATGCAACTAATAAAGTATTAATAAAAGTTTAAGCATTAATATAGCAGTAAAATGATTCCCAAAATAAACACATCTTCTTCAAATAAGTCAGTGTTAAGGATATAGGTAAATATAATTCCTTTAAAATATCTAAAATATTTCACATTATGTCCCATTAGTCAAAAAGTTGTAACGGTTGTAATCCACAAAGAGACAATTATCCAGAGAGAGAGAGGAACGAAAGATAATGGATATCAGTATAAATCATGCGTTAATACTACCAGAGATTATGATCTCAGATAATAGAAGTGGCTCCACACTCTTTGGTCGGTTATTTGTATTCTACTGTCTCTCTAGAGTTTTTAATGCCATATGCATTTACTACACGGTTACTATTGAGTATCATGAAATATATCCTGATGACTCGCTTATTTGTGACATCTTTTTCTCTAAAATATTTCTGGTGGTTGTACCATTTAATTATTTGTTTTAAAGGTGTGTAGACAAATGAAATCTGGCAGAATCAAAACACATACTCTGTGGCTGAGTGAAGACCACCAAATTCTTTCTTCATAAGTAATGGATAAAACTTTATATACTGCAGTCATCGGGGGCTGAATATTGCCAATGCGACAGATGTGATCCATAACATTTCTAATTCTGTGCCAAAAGAAATGCATTTTCAAATCTTAACCCAGCTGTTTTTTAGTGCAAGTCCTTTGTGTCTGATGCTATAATTTTTTGTAAGCATCTGTGCTGGCCACAACTGTGTTAGGCGACATTATGTTGTCAAGTTGTCTGTCCATCAGTGCCTTTCTCATGAACATGTGATCTCAGGTGCAGTTTGAGGAAATCATAAAATTTGACACATTTCCAATTGAAATCAAAAATGAACTGAGCTAATTTGCAGTCAAAGGGTATTCTGACTTGGCAAAACCCATTTTTAGCTGCAACTCAACAATAGATACCCTACAATGAAGTGATGACATTTTATATCCCAAAGGTCAACTATGGTTGTTTACCTCATGAATTGGTAATTTAAGGGCTGCTTGACTTCAAGTTTGTGTGAGGCATCAACCTTTTAAAATCTGTTGCTTCTACGCAGCAACATTTTTATACTGGAGTCCTCCAGTATACACTGATTTTGATTGCCTCTCTACTAGTCTGTAAAAATAGACTCTTAGGTATAGTCTGGCTTTTTCTCTCACCTGTCAGTGTATTGATAACTCAGTTTCACCAAAAATTAGGTTAAGCACCCTTTTTAAAATCAAAGTCTTTCAGAATTTTTACTTCATGCCGCATAATGAGTCTGGGAAGACAGTGATGTAATAAAAAGCAAGGGGGCACCTCTCTCATTATGTTTTAATTAGTCATTATTATTACTGTATTTTATTTTATATATATTGTACTTATTTTACAGTGCATGTGGTTATTGCCACTCCTGGGAGGATTTTAGACCTCATCAAAAAAGGAGTGGCCAAAGTCAATCAAGTGCAGATGATCGTGTTGGACGAAGTGAGTTAGTTAATTTTTCCTATTGTTTTTTTTTTTTTTTTCTTGGTTTTTCAAAAACAAATAATATTGTTTGAATAAAGAATTTAACAGCTCTTTGGTAGAACTCTCAATGTACATTCCCCTCACATTTCTCTGTCCAACAGGCTGACAAGCTCCTGTCTCAGGACTTTGTGGTAATGATGGAAGAGATACTAGGCTTCCTGGCCAAACAGAGGCAGATTCTGCTTTATTCTGCTACCTTTCCTCTCAGTGTGCAGAAGTTTATGGTACATTGTTCATATTTGATTTAAATTATACATATATAAGTTTCATTGTTGTTTTTCAGCTGATAGACAAATCAGCCATTATGATATGCAGCTCAACCTCACTATAACAATTCTCCACCTACGCTGCAGACTGCACACTTGCAGAAACCCTATGAGATCAACCTGATGGAGGAGCTTACACTGAAGGGTGTGACTCAGTATTACGCTTATGTAACTGAAAGGCAAAAGGTCCATTGCCTTAACACCCTCTTCTCTAGGGTAAGTGCTGCCCTTTGGCATTTCATTGTTCTTTTTTATTTAACCCAAAGCTGTCTTGAAACAGAGGTGGCAAGCACTGATTTCACTAGGATTTACCTCTCTTGATGTTCTCTTTTTCAGCTCCAGATCAACCAGTCTATAATCTTCTGCAACTCCTCTCAGAGAGTGGAGCTTCTTGCCAAGAAGATCTCCCAACTTGGTTATTCCTGTTTCTACATTCATGCCAAGATGAGACAGGTCAGCTCAAAATACTGACTCAAAAATGGCAGCTTAACATCAAACTGCACTGGTGACAATAGAGGCACTCAAAAACACCTGCTTTCACTTTTGATTTGCATTACAGTGAGGCACTCAGTAAACAGGCAACCACCTGATGTGCTGCTACATTCCACTGGAATGCTTTTAAAGTTTTGCAACTACTACTAGTTTAATTTCTCAATTTGTAAATGTATGTGCTCTCCAGTTACTCTGTACCTCAATAGTAAACTGCTGTTAAAGGTTACCTTAAAAGATAAATTAGATGTATTTACAATGCAGCCAAAGTTTTTTTTTTTGCTAGGCTTTACTTTACTAAATACATTTTTCTCTTTTTTTCTTCTCTTCAGGAACATCGCAATCGTGTATTTCACGATTTCAGAAACGGCCTCTGCAGGAATCTTGTCTGCACTGGTAAGTGGTAGAGCTTTGTGCATATACATGTTCATCTGCTGCAATGTACAAGTAGAATTGGGAAATACTGTAGAAGCTGTTTTATTGGAACCTGAAGCAATTTTGAAACTGACAACTTGTTCTGCCCCAACTGCAGTCGTTCTTTTCAAGAATGGCAAAGCACCCTGGTTTTGAATTTTCCTTCTCAAGCTTGTATTTTGAATGATTCCAATAACACCATGTTTGCTGCTGATGTGTCCAGTCAAATTACAATTGCCCTAGAGTCCTGAACACTGTTTGAGTTGCCGGATAGGCAATGTAAATTCAGTTTAAAAAAGTGCTCATTGGCTTGTTTTTAGCATAAATTTGAGTTCATGCTTATTTATATGATTAAATATCAACATTGGACAAAACTAAACAACATTAATCAAACTGCGCTGTTTTTTTACATGTGTTACATTCAGTTTATGGCGACAGGATTATAAAATGACTGCCTCTTCTCTTCTAGTTCTTATTCTGCAGATACTTAATATTCTGGTCCACTTGTGTCTGCCGGTGTAGGTTATGATTTCTTGCTTTGCTTCTTCTAGACCTCTTCACAAGAGGAATTGACATTCAAGCTGTGAATGTTGTGATCAATTTTGACTTTCCCAAGCTGGGAGAAACATACCTTCATCGCATTGGTAGATCTGGTAAGATCTTTTTTTTTGTTGTTATTGTATTGTTTTTTCCACCCTGCAGCTTTTTTGAAAAAAAAATTTAAAAAAAGGTCAAACAATAGCAATTAAACAGTCACAACCTTATCATGCAGGCCGCTTTGGACACTTGGGTCTAGCCATCAACCTAATCACTTATGATGACCGTTTCAACCTGAAAGGGATAGAGGAGCAGCTTGGAACAGAGATCAAGCCCATCCCCGGCATCATTGACAAGAGTCTATATGTGGCAGAGTACCACAGTGAGAGTGGTGAAGAAGTCAAGCCATGAGCCAGTAAGTACATATAGGCAACCTAGACACAAAAATTCTGAGTAAATAATACTTTCCAAGTCTGTAAGTGCACAAGGGACCATGTGATGTGAATTTTGCTGTTAGGTGTGTGTGTGGGCTTTGTGTGGACATGCGTTGACCTCAAGTTCTAGGGTAGCCACAACACTCTGTTCTTGAGGACACTGTCAGTGTGTGGGACTACTCCTGATAAAAAAAATAGTAGAATTAGAGGCACTAGGTGTCCATGGTGTCTGCAGCTGTCTGTGTGAACCTTTGTCAATTTGATTATAATCTAGGTCATACTCTTCAAATAAAATTCAAGATAGTTTACGTCTTCTGTCTTCCCATTTGGCTTTTTTTATGTCAAATACTGAAGGCCTCAGTTCAAAACTATTTTAAAAGCTTTAAGCTTCCTTTATATCATTTAAATAATTTAATTAAAAAATATTGAAATTTTAGGAACTACAAATAGATTGTGCTTGCAATTTACTTGTTGTTAATCCTTAAATTTATGCCCAGAGATTTCTAGTAACATCTAACATTTATCATGGTAAGTTAGGTGGTCATTGGGAAATGTAACAAGAGCTGGATAAGGCATTAATTTGAACACTTAAGAAAGGCCTCTGCTCTGTATTAACAATCAGGAGCTGCTAACATAAATGGAGCTAGAGTTACATTGGTACTTGAATAGCATCTGGTCTAATTAAATTTCTCTTCCTCTCGCTCTACAGATCAGTCCATCCTCCATTCCCCTTTGTACCTTTTTTCATCCCCCTCGTCTTGGAGTTCTTTTTTTATGTACAGTTTCTGTCTTCTTTTTTTGGATCATGCCACCATAAGGAATGTGTACTTTGATGGACGCGTTTCGGAAGAACTCATTCGCCCTTTTGTGGGGCTTTGTGCTGCACCACTGACACCCTGAAGACATAAGCACCGGGAGGAAAGCATGGGACCAAGCAGAAAATATATCAATGCACATCGTTATGATTCATATCCACCAGTGACGCAAAGCCAGCACCAACAGACCGCTTTATGACACTCTCCATTCTTCACGTTTTATTTTGAAAGTTTTAACCAATTTGTATCAAGTGCCTTAACAAGCAGTTCAACTTGTTCAAAAGTAATAACCCTTCATTATCCACCATCTTGCTCACTTCATACCACACACACACTCACGTTCACCTAATTGAAAATTGTCACACTAATTAAATGTCCCACCACGTAGGTGAATTCATAACTGTATTTTGTTGGATCATCCTTTGCGAAGTAATGGAGATGATAGGAGGGAGGCTGGTCTGAATGATCTCTTGCTGGCTTAGCTGCACCTTCGTCTGGCTGACAAATGAGGACTAACTTGGATTTTCCATGGACAGAGATGCTGGAATTTTTTTCCAAGAGACAGCCAGACTGTCAATTTGCGCGTGAAGAAGCTTGTGCTTCTAAAAGACCCAGACCTTTCCTCTGTCTTCAGCATCAAACACTAAACATGAATAAGCAGCCTCTCAACACCATGATTTATGAGGATTCCTGTTTCGGCGCAGTTCAGTTGTAGGGAACGCTTTTTTTTTCTTTTGTCCTGTGTTTCACTTTCCTATGGATGGCCATACTTAATTCTGCGAGAAGTGCGGCCTCTGTGTGGGCTGCACCTAACACCTTGTGTATATACCTTCATTTTAAGATTGTTTTAAACAAGTTCAGAAGGCTGGCTGACAAACTGAAAAGCTGTTTTCCCCATTCTCTCTTGTTAGCACTGGAAACTGTTTCCTTAATTGCCAGTTTGTTTGATCTGCAATATTGGCCTGTGAATTTATTTATAATTTTAAGAAATTGTTAGAATCAAAACCATTAAAATACCTTGTGCATGAAATGTTTTCAAAGACAATTCATCACTGATAATCTTTTAGCCCCTCCAAATTTGTTAGTGAGTGCAATTTTTTTTAAAGATGCACTTGAACTGAGAATGTTTAAATTGTTCCTCATATGCTCCTGCAACCAGTGTTAACAAGTGTTCAGTGTAGACAGATGGCTTAGTTGAGCTAGTGCATTTTGATGAATTCTTTGTTGTCACCAGCCTTAACTTGTGAAACTGACACTCTAAGATCTCCAGTTACAGTGAGTGTTGTTGAAAGAGAAAATATTCTATCATGTAGTAGTACTACTTGCTGCAGTGCAGCTGATTTGGCAGAGAATTTGTTTTCTGGGGGAGGTATTGGCTGTTACGTTGAACCATGTGCTCTTTAAGCACAGCTACATAATTTCACAAAAGTTAAGGAGGGAAAGTATGGATTTATTTTCCCCCTTTTTATTTAAAAAATGTTGGCCGAATGCATCAAAACTAACCATCTGACCTAAAATGTAGCAGGAATTCATTCTCTGTGCATTGCAAGCTAGCTGGTTTTACCAAAAACAGCTAGCTAGCAGAACATGCCTCACTGGAACGACCTGAGCAGGTTGAGCTGCACTTAAAACAGAGAGATGGGTTCATGCAATAACACTGACTGCACTGCTTTTTGTACACTCATGATGATGCCCAAACAGTGTAAGGTGGTGCAAAACATTCATAGAGAAATTGGCACGTAGGGGGAATGGGCATGAAGGATTACAAAATTATTTGTCGGACTGCTTGTTTGTTTAAAAAAAAAATTAACTTGGGCATCTTAGACTGCTGAGTTTATGGTTTTTGCCCTTGATATCTTTGTTTTGGGTTTGGGTTACAGTTGCTTTTTGCATTTTTATGCAACACAACCTTATTTTGCATCAAGGTCTTCTGGGCCCCTGTTTGTTCAGCTAAAACCTTTTTGCAAATGAGGTTCCCTTTGTTATGGTGAGATGCTCTTTTGACTGTTCTAATCGATGAGAATAATAATTGCACATTTAATTTATGCTCCTTTTTAAAAGATAACAGTGCGACTTATGTTTAAGATTTCCATTTTATCTCTCATCAGTTAGGACTGTGATCCCTGTTTACTCAGATCTATTGTTGTCCCCTTAATACTTGCACATCCAGTTTGGCTGTTTGGCTCATTGTTTGGGTGGAAGGGCTATATTTGTAAAAAAAAAAAATAATCCAAATTGAATTAGGCATTAGTTGAGTGAACAGGGATCTAAACGTTCAGACACTTGGCAGCTGTCTGTTTTTTGACAGCCCACTTGCAGTAATCACCACATGAAGTGCTTTTGAGAATAAAATCAGCTGTCCTTACAGACTAAGTGTATTGCTACATTTTGAAAAGATGCTGTGTTACTGCAAGTGGCTGTCATTTTGAGAACCTTAAAGACTGAGACAAGAGCATCTTGCCCCAGATTTCGTGACTCATTGGATACGTTGTCTAAGTAAATTGTCTCATTCGTTAAGGTCTTTTTAAATTTGTTGGGTGGTTAAATTAGTGTTCTTGCTGCCCTGATGCACATGTTAATCCTCCTTTTGATAGTCCTGACACAACTCTTGTGTCAAATTTGGCCATCATCAATTTTCTGTCAGGGAGGACACGAGAGAAGTCTGTCCGGGATTTCTGTCCAAACTGTTGCATCAGTAAACTAAAAAGGGGAGGAGCCTAGGGGCTTGACACAAACAGGATGATCTGATTTAAAGATCCAAAGTTATGGTAATGGGTTTGAAAAGGTTTGAAAAAGTTTCCCTAAAATTTGGATTTATTTTTGTTCAAATGAAATGTTCAAGTGGAGTACACCTTATTCGAAGTCTCCAGATATAAGTGAAGAATTAAAGGTCTGAGTTCCTTTCTTTTTTTTTGTTTTGATAGAAATTTGGCTGTTATTTAATTGGCAAATTTGTCAGTGAAGCTAATTTTACTATGGACTTAAGTTTAAAAAGATGTCATCAAAATTATTGGATACAATTGGAAAGTTTTGTTGAAAATAAAGCTCACTGAAATTTACCGTGTTTGAGGCTTGTGTTTTTCTTTGCCACCACTGCTTTGTCCTGTTAATCTGCTCTGTCAAAGCTAGGTGTCAGTGTACTGCAGCTGCTCAGTTCTGACATAGACTCTGACCTGGAGGCAGTTCTTAAAGCACAGACTTAAGTCGAACTCTGGTATCAACTCAGTTAATAGCTCAACATGCATAACTTGATAGTGTTCTGCTTTTCATCAGTGGCTTTTTTTGCCTCTGTTATGGGTGCTTCACCACCACCATGTGACAGGTGAGGTAATTTCCTGAGTTTGTTTTTCCTGAAGAGATTTAAGCGTCTGTTAAGACCACTTCCTGTTTTTCAGCTGCTGTTGATTGGAAAAGAAAGTTCAGGCTTATTTATGGCTGTAAATCTGACAAGTTAGTGGAAAATGTGTCTCTGTGGACCTTTTTATAAATCCTTAAACTGTTTAATTTCAATTTGCCTCCAAAAATAATTTGCTTTGCTTCGTCGAATACTATATTAATGCATACCATCATAACTATTAAACTGCCTTCGTTTGCCAAATGACTCACGGATATCTGACCTTGAATAGAATATTGAACATACTGTTCTGTCTTCAGTTTTTAAACTTTTCTCTTGTTTTTTTTTTAAAAAAAAGGATAACAGCTGCTGCCAATTTCTGGAAGAACTTTTTTTTTTTAATGTTGAATCCACCAACTACTGCAAACGCATTTTTCAAAACAATTGCTCTATAATCCCCTTAAGCATGTATCGTCAACAGACCTTTGTTCTTAACTGTTAAATTTTAGTGACAGTTATATGGTTTAATTGCCTCTTTGCAGGACTCTAGCAATATGTATTATTCTTTTACAATGTTTGTTTTTCCAATTCTTTTACAGTCTATAATTATCTTTATGACATCTCTTAGATTATTAAAAACTTTATAAATTAATTTCAGTGAGATTTACTGCTCTGGGCCCATCTTGGATCAGGTACAAAGAGCTAAACTGTTTGATGATGACAAGTACTTTGTTGATATGAAACTAAAGGAAATTCCAAGTAAGTTGAACTCAAAAAAACTCAAATGATCTTTTATTGTTTTCTTAATGTTCAGTATGCAGCTGCCTTTTTTGTTTTTTGTGTTTTTGTTTGTGCTCCATGTGTTTTTTCCTGCAGGTGTTGTTTTGTCGGCTTTTTACAACCTTTCAAATGAATTCCAAAATTCGACCCTTCAGCCTGACAAACTGCGTGAGTTCCTCAGTACATACTTTGAGATACCAGGGACAGAGTTTGAACCATGGACACCACCAGACTGGCATGACGAGTAAGATCCTTTTATTAGAAGACAGATAAAAGTGAAAATATATCATTTTGCCTGTTTTACATAGGTTAATATTTTTTTATGTATGTATTTTTTTTTCGAGGCCAAAATTCCTGGAAGGAATAGTTGATGAAGAACTAGAAGAGTGGGCTGAAAAGATACACAATCTTTGGAAGTCTCTTGGCAGAAAGGTGATGATGAGTAAAACTCAAACGATTGGTTGACAAAAATTTTCAACTATTTGGTAACTGAAAATCTGAGTTACTATTTTAAACAAAGTAATCAATCAAAACATGCTGGTTTTACTTTTAGTGTGATTTGTTGATGTTTGACAATCATTAGATTTTGTTAAATTAAACAAAAAAAAAAAAAATTTAAATGTATCTTGGGCTTTAGGAAATTAGATGATGATCATTCACTGTTTTCTAATGTTTTGTAAACCACACAGTTGCAGAAAATATTCAGAAAAATAAACGATGAAAATAATATCCAGTCGCAGCTTTTATGATGTGTTTCTAAGTTACTTTCCTATTGCAGTACATATTTTCAAGCACCTGTGTACATACATACTGTATCCTGATGTTTTGAACTAAATATTTTCTTCTCCAGATCCACACTGGTGTTCGAGATCGCCCAGAGCTCTACTCACAGATATACATGCCAAATCCTGTCGTTGTGCCAGGGGGGCGCTTCAGGGAACTCTACTATTGGTGAGTGAATGATGACGCCTGTCTGTCAGCTGTCAGAGAGTTAGAGAGGAGTGAGGTCAGAGAGAGGAGAGATCACAGCCAGACCCAGCCAGGGGTCTCTGGCTTAGAGCCCACCTGGGCTCCATGTGCAGGCAGTGACGTAAGCCGCTCTATGCCCAACAGGGACTCCTACTGGGTCATCAACGGGCTCCTGCTGTCAGAGATGAAAGACACTGCCCATGGGATGATTCAAAACTTCCTCTACCTTGTCAAGAGGTGAGCCCGAGAGCACCTTTCATCTTTCATTGTGCCTAAAAAGGTCCATCTTGCTGCAGGTGGTTCAACACATTTTGAATAAATCATTTACAACCCAAGTCCTGCACTTTGGATATGAGGCTCTGGGGGGTATTTCCAGATCGGTAGAATAAAAGATTTTCTCTGTCACTCCTACAGATACGGCTTCGTTCCAAATGGTGGGCGGATTTACTATGAAAGACGCAGTCAGCCTCCATTCCTCACTCAAATGGTTGAGAGCTACTATCAAGCAACCAAGGATAAAATGTTCCTCAGGTGATATTTAGGCCTAAGTTGATGTCTTGCCAGACACATTATCATTCTTCAGCTCCCAGTACAGAACAAAAAAAAGGCGAATTAAACATCAAAACCTCAGTGCTCGTGTCTCTGTGCCTCTGGTGCTATGTTTTTATTTCCTAATATGCTTAGTTTGCATACAGTATTGAGGACTATGAAAAGCAGTCTGAACTAAAACATTGCTCTCCGCTGTTTGTGCAAACTTGGTTTAGCGAGGCTGTACCGACTCTGGAGCAGGAGTACCGGTTCTGGATGCAGAACCGTTCTATAGCAGTGAATGCAAATGGAACCGAGCATGTGCTGAACCGGTATCATGTGCAGGTGGACTTGCCCAGGTATGTCTTAAATAAGCAGTAAATGATAAAAACAACTTGAATATATGTGGGTGTGTTGTCGGTGTGGCCTAATCTAAACCAATCATGTCTTTTTAGGCCTGAATCCTACACAGACGATCTGGAATTAGCTGAAGGACTCGCTGATGGTAATGACATATTGATGTTGGAAATAAGTAATAGTTCCCTGCTATGGTCATTTTATTGCATGAGGGAGAACATTTTGAATGTGCTGTAGTTTATTATTGTTTCTAAGAAGAAAAGTGGAAAGAAATTTCCCTGGATAGAAGGATCATCTGTGAAAAGAAATATGCTCCAAAAATACCACAGTGCCATGTTGTAATGAATATTTAATGTTAAACACTTCCATTCTTCTACATCGTCTCTGAGCAATTTCGTCACAACTTTCAAGTAAAGCTGGTTTTTCTCTCAACATAATGTGTTTATTCTCATTTTCAAAGATTTTTTATGTAAGAATACGATTTGTTAATAACAATTGTCAAGACGATTAAGTCAAGACATTTAATTTTTTGTTTTATGAAAAAATGCTGCACAACTGAAACAAATATGCTGTTCACAGACTGCATTTTTTCCCAGCATGAAACAAAGAATAGAAGTAGAAAAATTTAGATTTTAATTTGTTGTGTCTCTGCTAATGAATTCATGTTTTTTTTTCTGCCCTCAGAGCGTAAGAAGCAGCTGTGGATGGATCTGAAAGCGGGAGCAGAGTCTGGTTGGGACTTTACAACCCGCTGGTACATAGATGGTGACAACAACAACAACGGCACCCTGGGAGATACTCGCACCAGTCAGATCGTGCCTACTGACCTTAATGCTCTGCTGTGCCTCAACGAGAGAACTCTTGCTTCATTTCACAGGATACTGGGTGAGAGCATGAGCAGCTTTTTGACCTTGAAGCTAACTTTGGTCTGCACATTGCTTTTAGCTCCTAACTGGTGTTACATAAGGGTGACGTGCTATTTTCTGACAGGTGATGGTGACTCAGCCGCTCTGTATGAACAAGCTACAGCCCGCCGACTGGAGGCGATAGAGTCTGTGCTGTGGGATGCTGAGAGGGGAGCCTGGTTTGACTACAACCTGGTGACGCACTCCAAACACTTTGAGTTTTACACATCCAACCTGGCTCCTCTTTGGGCTCAGTGCTTTTCTAGGCCTGAGATGGGAGAGAAGGCAGTACAGTATCTGAAGGTTGGTAGATATTCTAGGTTTTGTGGTAATAAAAATAATGAAATAAGTTTGATACTTTTGTCTATTTACAAGATCAGTTTATCAAAAATGATTATGGTCTTGACTCCGCAGGCTGGCCTGGATGCAGGCTGTAAGATGTTTGTCTATAATATTTTTGCCTCCAAACCAGTACAGTAAAAGTGCATAAAGTTTTAATTGAGATAATCCAAACACTGCAAAATAAGCCTTTCAAGAAATAAAACTTGTCTCTTAAGGAACAAGGTCCCTGTAATCTACAGATGAAAATGTCAACAGAAAACTTATACTGAAACAAACTTACAGTATAAAGTGGTTGCAATGAAAAATCCTTAACAGCTGAATTACCAATTACACCTAGTAGTGGAATCTCGGATATCTCAAACCCTTGACTGTGATACCAGTCGGACTTAGTCAGACATTGCATTCATCTGACACTGCATTGGATACACCAGCACAATTCAATGCAGCTCTGCCACAAATTGTTCCACTTCAGTGCAACACCATACTGTAGCCTGAGTGTTAAAACAGGTAACTGAATTACCCGTCTATGACAGTGTGAAACACCAAAATAATATATGCATTCTGAAAGACTGCACCAGACTGTAACAAATAGATCACTGTGGTTATGTGCTGTAATTTTGCCATGTGTGGGAAAAAACCTTTTAACCTGTAGTCTAAGGTTGAGTGAGCAATGATGATTTGTTTTTTCCAAAAATGTCAGCATATGTGCACACGGCAGCTGTGATGGGAGCTGCAAGTCTAACTGAAATAAAATTACAGGTTATTTTGCACGCTACAGATGCGTGTGTGTGTTAGTGTGGGTGTTGATGTGGGTGTTTGTGAAACTGAAAAAGAGAATTTTACACGTTGAACGAGGCATCAAACAAGCAACATTCACCATGGAAAACTTTACTAATATTTTTGCAATATGTTTGCAGGCCAGATAACTGATAAGCTGCTTAGCTGCAGCACATTAACCAGATGAAGGTACATTTAGCTCCAAATGTCTCTTCAGCTTCTGCTGTCTGCCCGTGACATGCAGGGCAAAACACAAGCAGATGAGATGAGCAGGAAAATTTCTAAATCCTTCCAAAAGACCTTTTTTCTTCCTTTTAATAAAAAAAGCTTTAACAAAATGCTTTGATTTTTTTGGACTACAAAAACAGATGACTAAATGTAAGTATTTTTCTTAAGTACTTTTTGACAGTTATTGAGGAAGGATGTTACATTTGCTTTGTGAACTGTGTTCATTTGGTCCAGCAGATGGCAGACACACTCTGCGCTGGTTTTATCCTTACATGGTCTTACAGTTGCTCTTGTTCCTCATGTCAGGGGAGTGGTGCTCTTGAATTCCCCAACGGTGTTCCAACGTCGCTCAAAGAGTCTGGGCAGCAGTGGGACTATCCTAATGCATGGCCTCCATTACAACATATGCTCATCGAAGGTAGGTGGCAATAAATTGGTTTGCCATCATAAGGATTTCCTACAACCCATGCTAATTATTCACCAAGTGTTCAACATGTTGCCCTGATATCTTTGCATTATAATATCTTCAAACGCACAGTGGTAGGAGAATAGTGCCCCCCTTTTTTCACTTTAGCTTTGCACTCCAGTACATGGAATACAAATGATAATAAAGCAGGTTAAATCGCTGAGCTTCAGGTTTAATTCGAGGGTCTTTACATCCACACCTTTAAAGGAGCCCTGTGGAGTTTCTTGGAAAGCAATCAAAATTTAACTGTAATGTTTCCTCAAGGTCAGACAAAATGTTGAATGTATTTTCACCCTCATAAAACATTTGCAAAGCCAATTTTCTAAAAGTCTTGAACTCGCATTGCTATTATCCACATTTGTCTGGACTCATTCTTTGTGCCCGCCTTTACTGGCAGATTGCTTCATTACTTGTCTGTCTATCAGTTTAATAATGTGAAACCAGTGAAAGGATTGTGGATCGCGTCATCCGTGATTGGTATGAACAAATAAGTGAGCTGCTTATAAAAACACTGCTCCAAAGTGCAACCAGTGGTCAGAAAGTCCACTGGGTATCTTTAAAGATTAAAAGAGATAGAGTAATTGGACCAGTTACATAAAGTCGTCATATTTATGATTCGACTTCAAATCTAAGACTCCACAAACATCAGCAGACATTTGGCATCTCCCCCGTGACGCTCTGCCAGGGCTGCTCTGGAGCCAGCCTCACATCTTGCTTATTTTCGAGGGATTCTTGCCTTTAACTCGATCAGAGGGTGACTGATTTTCTTGCGCTAAAAACTCCCTGCTTGCTTGGTCTGCATGATTAACATCACTGTCCTGCTGAATTTTCTGAAAACTGAGGGCCCATGTTTTACCAGCAATCACACTTAAACAGGCCATGACACCAAAAACTCATCATGATGTGTAATTTTGAATCCAATCTGCTGCAGTACAGAGCCAAAACACTCAAAAACACGCTGCTTCTATCAGTTATATGTTAAGCAGCCTAGTGTTTAAAGAGACTTTTCCAGAGTCTTTTAGTGATTGAAACTGTTGTGTCTCCAGGTTT
Organism: Acanthurus leucopareius; assembly: GCA_029814765.1. Taxonomy (NCBI): domain Eukaryota; kingdom Metazoa; phylum Chordata; class Actinopteri; order Acanthuriformes; family Acanthuridae; genus Acanthurus; species Acanthurus leucopareius. The sequence goes on along the minus strand of JAQMCX010000055.1, from coordinate 4,499,697 downwards.
GTCCAAACTGCGTTCAGAGGAGGCTCAACAAATAGCACTTGATTTGGCCCAGCGTTGGATCAAGACAAATTGGGTGACATACATGAAGCATGATGCCATGTTTGAAAAGGTGAATCTTTTAAGGTTTCATTATTTCCGAGTGAGAGTGTGTAGCTCACCTGGCTTACAATGTGTAATTTCCTTCCTCCTGACAGTATGATGTGACTGGGGATGGCGAACCTGGTGGTGGAGGAGAATACAAAGTTCAGGTATTTCCTGTTACACATTGATGGTAAAACTAATGTGCTTATAGACACAAAAAATGTGTCTCTCTGACTTCATGTAGAGTCCTGCCAACTCTGTCTACCTCCCATCTGCTTCTTAACTTAAATGCATTTGCATGCTCATGTACATTTATATACCTACTCCTCCTCACTTCTTTGGCACAATATTTCTTCTTTTTGTGTATTTTGTACCCTATCATGTCGTTATATCGCATAGTTTTTGCTTTAGTTTGATTATTATTTTCGTCGACAAAATTTCCATGCTAAACAATAAGGATTGCCTGATTTCCCAAAGAAAAATGCCACATTGGAATAGTGAATCTAGAAGCTCACCTGGCAAATGGGGAAAAATAATCGGACACATTGCTTTTTGCGGAGTTTATAATGGAAATATCCAAAAGATGAGTCATTTCCAGAGCCATAACAAAAGCTGACAGTATCCCGCTACTATATTATTTTGTAATGGCCAATAAATTAAACAATTTGTGAAGGAGCAGATAAAAATTGACTTCAGGCAAAACTTAAAATAAATCCCCATTTTATTTCTTGTTGTTGCTTTTTTTTTATCATTCGATTTCATCACTGTGTTTTGCTGCTTTGCTAATGTGCTCAATAAAACAGCCCTCATGCTCTGCTGTGTTATCATTTCTCCAGCTGGGTTTCGGTTGGACCAATGGTGTAGCCCTGCAGCTCCTAAACCAGTATGGGGCAACTCTCACCTCAGACAGCACATGTCTGTCTTCTGGCCTCCTCCTGCCTCTGGTCATCTCAGCCGCTCTCATGCTCCGGTGATTTAGAGGTGACAAGAGAGCCTGTCTGGAGCTTGGATTTTATTTTTCCTGGTTTCACTGCAGAAAATCACTCACTGAAAATCTTCAAACACAAATTACCATAGAAATTAGACTAAATTGTGCTTATTTAAGGGCAGATATTTTGCTTGCACAAAAAGAACTATGCAGCAAACTAAAGCAAAGAGTAAAGCCAGAAAAAAAGGCCTCATTAACAATGTTAAATATTTCTCTTAATCCTTAATGAGATGTGATCAAAGAGCTCTGAGACTGTTTCTTTTGTAAAGTAACAGAGTGATGCACAGTAATGTGCACGTAGCAAGTACAAGCGATAACTTCCCTTATTATCCCAGGTATGTTTGCATTTGCGATTTCACCATGGTTCCAACTTCTTTAAGCAGAGGCATCTTCCTCTATGACCCTGAGACCAAACAGCAGTCTTCTCAGTGGAGAGCCCACAGTCTCTTAGACTGGTACAGGCACGTCAGCTCAGGAGATAATCAAGACCCTGCTGGTGGTCATGCTTTGTCTTCTGATGGGATCTGCACAGTGAATTTGTTCCCAAGGGTCGGAGTGGTAATGTCAAGCATTACTGTGAAACTTCTGTGCGTCTGAGGGAGAACATTCAGCCCAACCAACTTCAGCTATAGAGCAACGATAACTGGGCTCTCCAACATTATAATGTTCGCGTCACAGTGCATTGAAAACATATGAGTTTCCCGCAGCCATCTCTCCCAACCCCCTCGGCGGATTTGACTCTCTGTGACTTCTCTCTGTTCCCCAAAATTAAGTCGAAGCTGAGGGGTCACCGTCTTCGTACTGCGAAGGAGATGCAGTGCGAATCGCAGATGGTGCTCGAGGCACTCACAGAGCCGGACTTCCAGGGTGCGTTCCAAGCGTGGCAGGAATGCTGGGAGCAGTGTATCACTTTGCAGGTGATAGAAGCCAGATTCAAACAGGATACAGTTTCTGCTTTTTCATAGGCGCAGTCTCAGAACGTTTTGATTGCACCTCAAATGATCAGGATCACTTTTATTTGCAGAAGGAATAAGATATGCTTTATCATAACTAAGATATCCTTCCATTAATATTTTAGTGTTTACCCTCAGAAGTAAATAATCTCTGGTGATATCAGAGGATGCAGATCATGTAGGCACTTCTTGACTCTCCCCATTAATGCAAAATGTTAGTGCTTGCTGCTGCTTGAATCACAACATTAACTTGTCCCAGATATTGAACTGACATTACAGGCAGTTATTCACCTCTTTCAATTATAAAGTTTATTGCTGAACTGTAGCTTAACTCCCTCTGAGGCCTTTTATTTGCATGCAAACTAAAGCTGGAATGTAAAGGAGCCCATGTGAGAAATAAAATGTGAAGTAAATGAAGTAATGATGTTTAAAACATGGCTGTCTGACTTTTATTCAATTTTTAAATGTCAGCCCAAGTTTTTTAGATTGCAGTGTGGGCATAATATCACATGTTGGATATTATGATGAATTCGTGTACAGAGTCAGCACAAGGATTATTTAAATTCAAAAGCTAACGTCAAAGAGCCTCATTAGGCAAAAATGTTGCATTTTTAATTCATTACTTTCTTTAGCATGAGTTCATTTTCCTACACACTTCCTTCAAGTGCATGTTGAAGCAAAGCAAAATCTGTTCTGAGGTTTTATGTGGAAACTACCTCTTTTGTTGTTTAAAGATACAAAGTACAGGTGTAAAAAGTGGTGGTTTCAGAACAACACCAACTACAGAGACAAAAAGATTTGTTTTCTCTGGCTGCTTTATAATGAAAGCCACCACATATTCGAGCAATGGAAAGCCTTTCATGTTAAGCAGTAGCAGTAGGATGTTCAGCTTGCATTAGTGTTAACTTAATTCAGCTCTGACACGATGCAAAGAGAGAGAAAGGAAACAGTGAGGGTGATATCAGTGAGATAAAATCGCGCTGGATTACATGCACGCATTGTTTTCCTGTGAGTCCCTTGTGCATGTGAAAGGAATCTGAATTCAGCGCAGGAACTCTGCCACTCATAATAAAAAATACTATACAGAGGAAAATAACTGAGTACAAATGCATTGGATATATTGTATAAAAATGTGTTTTGATTTCATGGAAGCCTTAAGATTATAACTTAAAAAACAGGACACAAAGATGGAAGGCACCCTCTTTTCCTGTGTTGAGAGGTGTTTTGTTTATTACTTCACCATAAAGAAGTCTCCTTTGATTATATTGGTTATTGTAGAACCAGCAAATGTTTGATATTTTGTCTTGAAAACTGCTTAAATGATTAATGACTACCAAAAAGTTTTTCAGCATAGAATCTTTCAGTCCACTAATGGATTTGGGCGATTGTTGCAGCTGCAATTTGAACTCAAAGCAAAAGAAGTCAAAGGGCTTAAAAACTTCATGAAGGCGCTGTAAGCATCTCAAAATGGATGCATTAATTTAAAAAGAAACAAAGACAAGTTGACATTTTTTGCCATTTCTGATTGTTCCGAGCAAGTCATTGTGTCTTTGCCATTTCTGCTTACATCTATGGAGAAATGCAGGTCAAGCATGAAATTAAGTCCATATAGATATTCAAATGGATGGCAAAAAAAAAGTAATGAAAAATTTGCTTCTTAAGGAAGAAATTGCATCCCTCTTGGCTATAAAGATATGAGGCCCAAGCAGGGATTTTACAGCATCTCCACCCTTAGCATGAGTGCACACAACAGATTGACTATGCAACTAAAATGGGCCAAAGGCCAATAGGTGCAGCAGTCCGTGCAAAGCCACAGATCACAGTCGAGTAATTTGCTATGGTGAGACTCCATCTACAAGTCATATCTTGGCTTTTTTTTCTTAACCCCACACATATCTCTGACTCCCATTCAGTAACAATACCTTGCCATAGCTGTGTATATTACCCTATATTCAGAGAGGTTTAAGCAGCAGGCAGGAGTCATTATGTTTTCAGTCCTCACTGACAGCAGTAACTCAAGTAGAACCTGCTTCTTCTGATAACACACACATTACCATGCCGTTTAAGCAGAAATGTGCTGTGTTCAGTTAATGAGATCGAGCTGTAAAGTGTAGGAGAAGTTGTCCAGCAGTTAAGTGGTGATGAGGTGAAACCACAATATGTTTGTGTTTGTGCACGCATGTGCGTGTGCCTGTTAATTGTACAAATCGGAGGATGTTATTCTGAGAAGCACGTTCCATGGGCGGTCCATGAATTGTAAAGCAGCGGTGCCAAGTGCATTACATGTTGTTGTGGAAGTAAAGGTCAGGGTGTCTTGTCCTCACCAGTCATCCAGATACTGCCACTGCATACAAACTAACACGCACACACAAATTTGTTTTTTGAGTATTAAGTGCTTCACATTTTAATTAAGCTCAGACTCTTGAGATGTATTCTTTTTTATGGAAGACTTATGCAGAAAAAAATATGTTTGAAGTAATGTAGTTGAAGACAAAATCTTTTTATTCAACACACTTTCTTCTTTACTGTCTCTTTAAAATTCTACTTGTATAGTATCTCTACAAATCTTGACTCTCTCTACCTCTGGCCTTAGATATGTTAAAAATAACATTATAGCTAATGCACTCCCTGATTTCCATAATGAGAATAAGATCCAGGGTGATGTGTGAACATTTTTATCAAAGTGCTGTGAAAGTGAAAAGTAGGTGGGGAGGACAATGGAGGTGGATTCAAACCTCTGAATGTCTGTGTGGCTTTAGTCAGAGGCCTGAGCTTCATTACATTTCCTTGGCTCAGCCTTCACTAGCCCCTGCAGCACACATCACAAAGACTGCTCATTATCCACTGAGTCATCGTGGTGCCACTGAGACCCGCTCGGTGCTGAAGGAACCCTGCTCCGCACGGCCAGGTTAATCCCCACCCCATCCACCCACATCCCAGCAGTCTGCACAGAGCCATGCTGGGGATGTGCAGAGATGCTGTCTGTCTGTCTGTCTTTCCTCTGATGGAGGATCAGAGAGCCAGAGATGATTCCTCTGCTTCCACTGACTGTCATTCAAAACGCTCCCATCAATAACTCATCGAGGGACCAGCGCTCGTCTCTCTGTGTAATGTAGCCCTCTAATTACGAGCCCAGCCTCCATAAAAAACTGTTTGTCTCTGGCTCAGCAGCTAAATTGTTTGGAGAATAGGCCAACTCCTTGACCTCCAAACTGGAAGGCTTGGCTAACTGGAGGCATTATACCAGTAGATATGAGATAGCTTAGTCATATTGATTCTTCACTGTCCAGAGATATCAGGCTTTTTATAATCAATAATTCTTGAGGAATCGTTCCTATAGAATTTCTCCTGCTTAAGAGGAGATTTTAAAATCCAATCTAATGGCAGGAAGAGCTATCAGTGAGAGAAAATTTAATATTGTCTCAGCTGATCTGCACCCTTGAACTTGAGATTGGGAGGAATCTCTGAGAAAAGGAAACTGCATCAAAAGTAATTCATCTTCCTCACAGTGCTCACAAGTTTTATATTCCTTTGTGGTGCTTCTAGTTGGCTCTTACATACTCATATCCCTCTGTAATATGGTCAAGTTCTCTATCGATATATTTTGCCTGATATTTCATATAATGAGAGTGAGATCAACTTCCACTTACACACAGAAGTCTGATTTAAAGATGGGCAACTTACATAAACAATCATAATTTAATGGTTGGTTTTAAAAGCTGTCTTTGGTCTTATCTCTTACTATTCATCTAAAACACAAATCACACTCACTTTAAGACCGTACAACATTGAAAGTATTTCCCTACGATATCAAATATTCATGACTAAATATGCAACAATTTCAGTTCTGAAAAATATCCTCAGTTCTGAAGATTTTAAGAGGATTGTGTGGGTATGGTTTGATCACATTTAATTGACAGAGTTGGCAACAAAATCAAACAACCATCCATCTGTCCTCACATTTTGATTCAAATGTAGCTCAACTCTGATTGGTGCACAGAAATATGTAACATCACCTTTCCAACTGAGCCTCAGCCAAACCAGAGAGAGAAAACACACACACTCGAAAAAACACAAATAAAGAGGTCTCTTGTGTGAAGGAACAAAACTTTAGTAACTTTGGCAAGAAGAAGTACTTTCATTGTGAGGCTAATTGAATTTTCAGGGTTTATCTATGAATCATGACTTTTTTTTTTTGAAACATTTATTGAATATGCTTTAAAATAAGAATGAGTCAGCTGATTGGAGTTAAATAGAACAGAAAAACTGAACAAGGATTAATCTAAGGGCACGACTGCACAGCTCCTATGTTTGTGTTTGAACAATTTCCCTTCCTTTACAGACGTTAATTTGTGTGGAAAATCTCCAGACATCTTAGAAGAATGAACATGGTTTTCATGTCCCTCCTCCCCTTTCAAAGCAGTTGGGATTGTTGCCTTGATGTGCCACTGTGAGGCGGTAGAGCTCTTTGCTGTGCTGGATGACATGCCTTGTTTTTCCCCTCTCATGCCATTTCGTTCTGGTGGGCATCCAATCAATACGGACACCACAAAAGCCTATAGATATTTGAATTGGGCACAGTGTCTTTGCCTGCAGATGGAAGGCTTTTACCAGCCATTTTACATGCTTAAAAAGATACCAATCGCATTCTTAGAGCTTGTCTTCAAAGACGGTTTTGTTGTGTTTGAACCATAAGCCAAGAGAATCACACACAATATTTCACACTGATTTTTCCATTATCCAGCTGAGTGGGATGTCAGTGTGATGACAGGCCGATCAATAGCGTGCAGTTCGGAGGACTTAAATTGTTAGATGTGGGGCCGTACACTCCTCACTATTTGAGGGAGATGGTTTGTTTTGTTGGAGTAACTGAAAGCGATCATGCATCTTGCTCAGGCCACGGAGAGAGCATGTGTACGGTTACTTTACTTACGCCTGCTGCATGCTTTCAACGAAAGATAAAAGCAGCTGCGTAATGGCAAGACGTAATGTGTGACAAAAGCATCAGAGCCATTTTTATGCACACAGTGAGCCTGACTGCGTGGTAGCTTCATCGTGGGACGCAAACAAGTCAGTCAAACAGCCTTGCAGGGGAGGCCGCGCCTGGTGAGAGGGATGAGCCAGAATCAGGAGGGAAGAGAAAGCAAGGGAGTGAAAGAGCACATGAGGAGTCCTGCTTATTACAGCTGCACAGATGGTGCAGCAGATGAGATGGGAGGGATAGATGGATAGATAAGGAGCGGGAGTAAGACAGGGAAAGAGAGAAATGGCACAAGAGCACGTGCTTGACAGTGTACATAAGGAGCGCCGGACTGGAGAACTTCCAAGGGAAACACTTTAATATTTATTGTTCTGTGGCTTGTCGGAAACTTTCTATCCTCCTCACATTCATCAGCAAGAAAAATTGTCGGGAAGCTGCCTGTGAAATATTAATTCCATAGTAGAGAAGTGGAATGCTGGAGGTAGGAGGGACAGGACGGCATATGGCGGGAGATCCTGGGGGAAAGAACACCTGGAAAGAACACTCCACAGACAAGAGAGGGCCGGAGAAGTGAGGACATGAGAGGGAGAGGAGGAAAAAAAAGGAAGGAGGGAAATTAAATTACTGGGCGGAGGTTTCAGTGGAGCTCATGAGTCTGCATCTGCAAGGGAGCAATATTTGAATAGTTCAGACTTTGTGCAATGTAAGCTATTATTCCAGGCATAGTCAATATTCATTCAGTGTGTCTCGCAGAGGTAATAAGAGAGGAGGACATTTCTCACTTGTATAAAATGAGGCAACCTCAGCCGACACAGAGGCTTCACTTCTCCTCTCTAGTTTTAAGTAATGTGAGAGTGCTTGATGATCAACACTTACAGCTTTATTTTTAGAGGTGGGGTAACTTATTTCATGAGACTGTTAGAACTGTGATTTTTTTTTTCTTGATCTCACTATGGAATGCTGTTTGAAGTTGTTACAAATACGTCAAACATAATAACATTTTCAAATGATTTTTGTAGCGTCATAAATATTTGACGTGAACCCATCTACATGTAAAGTGATATTATTTGGACTTTTCATTGAGAGCATAGTTAGCTCAGTTAGCTTAGTTAGCTTAATTAGCTCAGTAAGCTCAGTTAGCACAGTAAGCTAAGTTAGCTGAGTTAGCTGTGCAGCTACTGCTGACTCCACACTGCCCGGACTGGAAGCTTTGAGCACTGGGTAAGTTGGTAGGTGATTATACCACAAGGTCTCTCTCCTCATCAAACTTGTCTTCCTCTCTCTCAGAGGCTGTGTTCGGTCTTGTGCACTGGGAGGCCGCTTAGCCCAGTTTGTTGCCAGCTTGCCTGGCTCTGCTAACCATTCCGCCGCTGCTCCCCACCAGCACTCCCCAGCCCAGAGCTCAAAAAAACCTCCTAATCCAGGTCCAAAGCTCTTGTGCTTGCAGTGAAAGCACCAACAATTAAGGCTGACGAAGTGTAAGACATCAGAGGGCTAACCAAGACTTAACGATCCAGATCGAAGTCCTGGTTGGATCAGCTGTAATTCATCTCAGTCTGAAACTGTAGAGGTGCCAAGTAGCACATGTTGCTTTAAAGCACTTATAGCTGCTTTTGCTTTAAGATGTTTTGAAATGAAATAAAATTTATTTACATCCAACTGAAAAGTCTAAATTCAGACGGTGCACCTTTCCAACACAGTTACCAAACCTTCCAATATTATCATTCTGTTGGGTGAGCGGGTTGAAAAAACGTAGGACCTTGAGGACAAAGGGGTGACCCTGTGTTGACTGAAGACACTCCTCCTAGTGTTGATTTTCATCTGAAGAGCTGGATAAACCTGGAGCTGGACTTCCTGACAAGCATGTTGAACAGCACTTGAAGCTCTATGCCACCTGGTTCATGATGAAGACAGGAGGTGGTGGAGGTGAGTCACGTAACTGCAGGCCAGAGCTGATGCCTAGAAACAGCAGAGAAAGGAACATTTTTTTAAAATCTCACAACAATAATAGTGGACAACAGACCTGGAACATCCTTATTGGTGGAGAGTGAATAACCAGAACTCCAATCAAAGCTTGCAGCATACCTTCATATGGAGTAGAATGCTCTGGCCCTATCCTTTTATATTACAGAGACAGAAATAAATCAATGCCCATTATTAGACAAATGATTTCTCTTCCAGTTGGCTTAATCAACACTGGTTCTTGTGTACCTGTTAATGAACAAATTTGGATTTCTGTGCTCAAGTACAGGCCACATCATCCTGTAACCAACACTGCCCACCTGGAAAATCTGTAACTGATGAGGAAGTCAATTTATTTTCTCTCCAGAAACACAATAAAGGATGAGCTGAGGTGATTTGTGTCACTCTTCCTCTTTGTTTCTTGCTCCTCATTGAGAATGCACAACATGCCAGTGTTTCTGAAGGTCAGGTCAAGACTATCGTTGTCCACTGGGGACCTGTTGTGTCCCAGTGGAATAGAATAATGAAGAAACCAATTTCCTCTTTTGTCAAAGCTATGTGAACCATGTAATCAGCAAATCCCACAAAAACAGCTTTCTATAGGAAAAAAAGGGTGGCTTCATTTTAAGGAAATATTAGAGCGTCACAGCTTTTATTGCCTTCGATTGTCATCTATTCTAAATGAAAATTTGTGACATCTTATGACGTTTTGTAACCCAGCATTTTATTCACTGCGGCACCTTGTTGATTTTTGCATTGGCCATGAGGAAATAGCTGACCTTTCATCCACTTTAATATCTGAATATCAGAGCTCAGATAGGCGAAGCAAAAAAAAAAAGAAAGAAGCTATTTTCTTATCAGATGTCACCTTTGCTCTTCCCCTCTGGAAGATGGTTAAAAAGGAGGTGCACCAGAATGAAAATGAATTTTAATTATTAGTAACAACTTAAGATGGCTGGGAGATTCTTTATTAGTGTTTTAGGGCAAGAGTTTCCCTCCTGATGTGGGCTTGAGAATAAGTGAAAACGCCCTCCCAGGTGTTGCTCCACCAGATGGGCTCGGGATGCGATGCTAATGTATTCCCCAGGCGTTGGCTCAGCCTTTGAAAACTGCTGGTGCTGGGAGAAGATGGCCTTGCACTGTTTGAAAGGCAAGCCGCAGGGGGGACAGATGCTCTGATATTCCAGCAGGGGTTTAGCTGCGGGGCCTCATGGCTGTTCTCGGCCTAGCAGGGGGAAGTTCTGTTGAGTCACGCCCACGCAGCTCAGCGGGAGAAGCTGGGAAATGGCAGGCAGTGAGCAGCGGCATGCTCCTTGGGTCATGTTGCTGCATTTACCAATGAGGGCGAGAGGGAAGATCAGATCACAGACTGCACTAATTTACAAAGTGTCAGGGACACAGTGTTTTGCATGGTGCTTCACTGCTTGTCAAATAGACTTAAAAAGAGCACTTTTTTTGGCTTTTGACCCTTAAAAACAACAAAGTAATTAGTTGGAGTTGAATGGTTAGATTTCACCAGGCATGAAAGAGGAGAAGTGTATTAGTTTGTCAGTGCAGTTGGAATTTTGCAATTCAACTGGTGAGTCTGCTAAAGCTTACAAAAGCAAGATTGTCATTTTACTGTTTACTAAATTATAAATAAAATAGATAAAGCAGAGGAACTCACTGTGGGAAAACTGTCCATCCAGGCTGAGATTTTTCTCACATCGCATCATTACACTAAGATAAAAGAGATTTCGAAGTCTCATTCCCTGTAATAGTTACATCACTTTGGTCCCAGTTCATCTCTTTGTCTCTTCTGAAGTATCCAGTTACATTTCCATTATGTTAGAATAGATGAGCTATGATTTGCAGAGTACAAAAGAACAAAAAAAAATGTTAATGTCACTCTGACTAGTGTCAGATCATTGAGCTCCAAGAGAGAAATGAAAGAAGCCACAAGGAGTCTAATCCAGCACGAAGGGCGAGTGAAGAGTGACGGCTGTGTTGTTGTGGGTGAGAAACTTGCACATATGTGCTCTTGAGCAGGCGCCTTGACATGTTGGAGAGCCTGGTTGAGATTGTGCCACGATGTTCAATGTTTTCCCTCAGAAACTTTAGAGTGTTAAAGTAGTGCTCAGTGTTAACAATCCGACCCTGGAGGAAGAGTTCATGGTGAACAACTCCAACCGAGGATATAAAAAAAACACCAGGACGCTCTATGTTGAAGTGCTGACCTGACTGGCCATCTTTTGTCTTGGGGACTGCAGGCTCTGCTACTGCACTCTCATCACCAGTGATGATCATAAGGTCTACCCAAGGGGCAAACTCCCCACTTCCGCATTGGCGCCAACCAGGAAGTACAAAAACTTGCAATTCCTCGACTGACCGCTTGAGGCTGGCTCAAAAGGGAGCAAATTCTAATTGGAGCCCATGTTAAAATGGCCAACTTTAGAGCAGAAATAAACATACTTACAGCCTGGTTCAAAATATGTTTTTTTTGACTACAGCTTCTCTACCATCTCATGAAAAGATGAGAGGGGGGTGATTTTTTTTCTAACTCATTTGTTTATTTTATATTTAAGCTTAAAATTCGGCCACTTTTGCATAAAGGAGGGCACGGCCTCGTTGATTGACAGCCTGTTGACGGCTAGCCGGGGGCTGTTAGCCGAGTGGGTGTGGTGTCCGTCCTTCGACCCTGCCTTAGCCCCACCTCTTTTCCCATATTTGGTTTAGGCGGGCTTGATGAGATGATTCTACACAGCTGTTTGGACTACCGGCTGTGTGCCAGTGGCGCATTGGGCGGGGCAGAGCAGGATTCCTCTGCTGCTCCTGGAACAAGGTGGCAAAGTTTTGCCTGTAAACTCCCCTGAATTAATTTGAAACTTTCCCCGCTTAATGCGCCACTGGCGCATGGCTGAAAGTGTACGATAGGGCCCAAGGTCTTCCTAAAGTTTTGTTGATGGACACCCTTGCAGACTTTGACATGATGCTTCATCTGCTCAGGAGTCAAAAAATTATAAATGTGCACATACCAGTGGTCACCAACACGCATGTTACTCAGGTGCTGAAGATGATGGTACTATGTACCCTGGAATACATCTTAGCAAAATTATTGAATGCCCCTGCTGCATGCACATTCTGTGCAGCATCAATCTTTGAAGGTTTCATTTGCACCTCATATTTATAGAACTTTGTGTCCTCTCCAGTATCCAGCAGTCATACCATCAGCAGATGCTTGATAAGCCTTCAACAGCATCAAATGGCCATATTTATTTCATACTTCATACTCTATATGTTCATTAGGGCGCGTGTTTACAAACCACTTGCCTTGTTAGAATAAGGGGATTAATATCTGTGTACTTTGAACAAACTAATCCAGTAGGGAAAGGATGTCAAATCAAATCTCACCAATAATTTTTATTTTGGCACTGGAAAACTCAGCACGTGCCATCAAAGCCTACCAACAATTATTATTCCTATATACTAGTATGATTTTAAAGACAATTTATTTGCATATAACATAATGGTAACTCTTTCAAATCCAGTCATCATCACAGTATTATTTAACCTAAAATGAGTTTGGCAGCTTTATGGGATATAAAGTACATTGGTGCATGAGTGAAGTGACTCCACTTTACTGCAGGACCCTTTAAACCAATTTTGCTATACTTTGGAAGAAAGAGGAGACTGGGATATCTTAATATTGATGTAATTACCCCATTGAAAAGTTATTTGAGATAAATGGTTCTAATTTGATTAAAGTTATTGGAGGAGATCTTACCCGATGGGGAACTTGTGCTATCTTTATGGGACAGAGCAGAGATAATTAAAATGTTTCCCCCAGATTATCTTTCATTATATCTTCAACTCCACTTAAATTACCTGCATATTGGTTGAAATAAATTTAAAAAACTTTTTAACAGTTTATGGTTAGGGTACATGAATTATTATGAAGTTGTGCATGACACTGTGAATAAAGAGGATTTTTCTTTTTCTTTCTTTTATAAATAACTAGAATAGCTCTTAAAAACCACAAATAGTGTTGGAATAAAGGGTGTTAATGATCTGGAAATGTGTACATATAATTTGGCCTTTTGTGGCAAATACCCAATGCTCTGAGCCCGTCATGAACAGTGTGTGAGTTTCCCTGTGGGATATAACTGAAATGGAAAATTGTTGATTAGGGTAAAAAAAAAAAATCACATTTTCTTTGTGGTATTAAACAAAGGTCGATTCAAAAATATGGAAACTAATTATTAGTTTTACATGTGAAATAACAAAGATAATACAGAAGGAATGTGCAATCAATAGATTTGTGTTGCCTTCATGCCCATTAAGAGGATTAATAAGGAGTGAAAAAGCCATGATGTTTGGAATTTCGGCCAAACTGTAAAGCTTGAGGTGATAATGAGATTTAACAAGCTGACAGATCATTCCATTCTTAATTAACTTATTTATTTCAGCTGAAATCTATTTTGCAGAAATTTATATCTCAAGTTATAACACTGTCCTTATATAAAACTGTAGATAATAAATTTCAAGTGAAACTGTACAGCTTTGCATCTCTCCTCTCCTGTAGTGGCATGGGTAACATGAAATCACAACAGGATCATGATCTCAGAAAACACCAAGCCACTGGAACAAAGGGACACCACAATATGACACACAAATTACTTATTAAAATATGTAAGACATGGGGCCCTATCGTACACCCTGCGCAAACGCTGTGTGCCAGTGGTGCAGGTGTCATTGCTATCGTACACCCAGCGTAAATGTCATTTTTTCCACAAGTGTACGATAGTAAATCCACTTGCACCGGGTCTGTGTGCCAAGGGGCAGGAGGTCTGATGATAAAGGTGGAATGGAGGCGTGTCCTGGCGCGTTTGCTATTGTACACCGGGCGCATTGAGGTCAAATGCGCCAAGAGTTTAGACCAGCCAAAACCTGGTCTAAATCGAGGTGCAGACGTAAAAACAGCCTGTACCGTGATCAGAAAAACAAGGAAATGTTATTATTAAATAATAATTATCTAT